>CATKUP010000994.1:0-22000 GCA_949786385.1 Onychomys leucogaster
TGTCTTTCTTCAAGCAAGACTTCTTTTCAGGTAAACGCAGTCACTTTTCAGCTCAAACGAAGCTACATTGTTCACAAAGCTCACACGTTTCTCGCTCTTAACTGAAAAGCATTGGATGTTAGAGGACCTGTGGTTTGTATCAGTTTCAGAAACAGAGTTAAACTAGATATGGTCCGTGTGTAGGAAACACATTTCTTTTGGTCTTAGCACACTCACGTTTCCCTCTGTATTAGAGACTCTAGAAAGCAAGTGCGTGCTTCTTGCTCTAAAGCAGAGTGTGTTTCATGGATGAGAACTGTGCCGTGTGTTTCCCTTCAGAAACGGAGTTAAATGCCATGCATGTGTCTTCCTATAAGCAAGACTTCGTTTCAGGTAAACGCAGTCAATTTTCACCTCAAAGGAAGCTACATTGTTCACGAAACTCACACGTTTCTCGCTCTTAACTGAAAAGCATTGGATGTTAGACGACCTGTGGTTTGTATCAGTTTCAGAAACAGAGTTGAACTAGATTTGGTCCGTGTGTGTAGGAAACACAGTTCTTTTGTTCTGAGCACACTCACGTTTCCCTCTGTATTAGAGACTCTAGAAAGCAAGAGCGTGCTTCTTGCTGAAAAGCAGAGTGTGTGTCATGGATGAGAACTGTGCTGTGTGTTTCCCTTCAGAAACGGAGTTAAATGCCAGGCTCTGTGTCTTTCTTCAAGCAAGACTTCGTTTCAGGTAAACGCAGTCACTTTTCACCTCAAAGGAAGCTACATTGTTCACGAAGCAAACACGTTTCACGCTCTTAACTGAAAAGCATTGGATGTTAGAGGACCTGTGGTTTGTATCAGTTTCAGAAAAAGAGTTGAACTAGATATGGTCCGTGTGTGTAGGAAACACAGTTCTTTTGTTCTGAGCACACTCACGTTTCCCTCTGTATTAGAGACTTTAGAAATCAAGAGCGTGCTTCTTGCTCTAAAGCAGAGTGTGTTTCATGGATGAGAACTGTGCCCTGTGTTTCCCTTCAGAAACAGAGTTAAATGCCAGGCGTGTGTCTTCCTACATGCAAGACTTCGTTTCAGGTAAACGCAGTCACTTTTCACCTCAAATGAAGCTACATTGTTCCCGAAACTCACACGTTTCTCGCTCTTAACTGAAAAGCATTGGATGTTAAAGGACCTGTGGTTTGTATCAGTTTCAGAAACAGAGTTGAACTAGATATGGTCCGTGTGTGTAGGAAACACAGTTCTTTTGTTCTGAGCACACTCACGTTTCCCTCTGTATTAGAGACTCTAGAAATCAAGAGCGTGCTTCTTGCTCTAAAGCAGAGTGTGTTTCATGGATGAGAACTGTGCGCTGTGTTTCCCTTCAGAAACAGAGTTAAATGCCAGGCGTGTGTCTTCCTACAAGCAAGACTTTGTTTCAGGTAAACACAGTCACTTTTCACCTCAAACGAAGCTACATTGCTCACGAAACTCACACGTTTCTCACTCTTAACTGAAAAGCATTGCATGTTAGAGGAACTGTGGTTTGTATCAGTTTCAGAAACAGAGTTGAACTAGATATGGCCGATGTGTGTAGGAAACACAGTTCTTTTGTTCTGCGCACACTCACGTTTCCCTCTGTATTAGAGACTCTAGAAATCAAGAGCGTGCTTCTTGCTCTAAAGCTGAGTGTGTTTCATGGATGAGAACTGTGCCGTGTATTTCCCTTCAGAAACGGAGTTAAATGCCAGGCTCTGTGTCTTTCTTCAAGCAAGACTTCGTTTTAGGTAAACGCAGTCACTTTTCACCTCAAACGAAGCTACATTGTTCACGAAGCTCACACTTTTCTATCTCTTAATTGAAAAGCATTGGATGTTAGAGGACCTGTGGTTTGTATCAGTTTCAGAAACAGAGTGGAACTAGATATGGTCCATGTGTGTAGGAAACACAGTTCTTTTGTTCTGAGCACACTCACGTTTCCCTCTGTATTAGAGACTCTAGAAATCAAGAGCGTGCTTCTTGTTCTAAAGCAGAGTGTGTTTCATGGATGAGAACTGTGCCGTGTGTTTCCCTTCAGAAACGGAGTTAAATGCCCCGCTCTGTGTCTTCCTTTAAGCAAGACTTCGTTTCAGGTAAACGCAGTAACTTTTCACCTCAAACGAAGCTACATTGTTCACAAAGCTCACACGTTTCTCGCTCTTAACTGAAAAGCATTGGATGTTAGAGGACCTGTGGTTTGTATCAGTTTCAGAAACAGAGTTGAACTAGATATGGTCCATGTGTGTAGGAAACACAGTTCTTTTGTTCTGAGCACACTCACGTTTCCCTCTGTATTAGAGTCTCTATAAAGAAAGAGCATGCTTCTTGCTCTAAAGCTGAGTGTGTTTCATGGATGAGAACTGTGCCGTGTGTGTCCCTTCAGAAACGGAGTTAAATGCCAGGACTGTGTCTTTCTTCAAGCAAGACTTCGTTTCAGGTAAACGCAGTCACATTTCAGCTCAAATGAAGCTACATTGTTCACGAAGCTCACACGTTTCTCGCTCTTAACTGAAAAGCATTGGATGTTAGTGGACCTGTGGTTTGTATCAGTTTCAGAAACAGAGTTGAACTAGATATGGTCCGTGTGTGTAGGAAACACAGTTCTTTTGTTCTGAGCACACTCACGTTTCCCTCTGTATTAGAGACTCTAGAAATCAAGAGCGTGCATCTTGCTCTAAAGCAGAGTGTGTTTCATGGAAGAGAACTGTGCCCTGTGTTTCCCTTCAGAAACGGAGTTAAATGCCAGTCGTGTATCTTCCTACAAGCAAGACTTCGTTTCAGGTAAACGCAGTCACTTTTCTGCTCAAATGATGCTACATTGTTCACGAAGCTCACACGTTTCTCGCTCTTAACTGAAAAGTACTGGATGTTAGAGGACCTGTGGTTTGTATCAGATTCAGAAACAGAGTTGAACTGGATATGGTCCGTGTGTAGGAAACACAGTTCTTATGTTCTGAGCACACTCACGTTTCCCTCTGTATTAGAGACTCTAGAAAGCAAGAGCGTGCTTCTTGCTCTAACGCAGAGTGTGTTTCATGGATGAGAACTGTGCCGTGTATTTCCCTTCAGAGACGGAGTTAAATGCCAGGCTCTGTGTCTTTCTTCAAGCAAGACTTCGTTTTAGGTAAACGCAGTCACTTTTCACCTCAAACGAAGCTACATTGTTCACGAAGCTCACACTTTTCTATCTCTTAATTGAAAAGCATTGGATGTTAGAGGACCTGTGGTTTGTATCAGTTTCAGAAACAGAGTGGAACTAGATATGGTCCATGTGTGTAGGAAACACAGTTCTTTTGTTCTGACCACACTCACGTTTCCCTCTGTATTAGAGACTCTAGAAATCAAGAGCGTGCTTCTTGTTCTAAAGCAGAGTGTGTTTCATGGATGAGAACTGTGCCGTGTGTTTCCCTTCAGAAACGGAGTTAAATGCCCCGCTCTGTGTCTTCCTTTAAGCAAGACTTCGTTTCAGGTAAACGCAGTCACTTTTCACCTCAAAAGAAGCTACATTGTTCACAAAGCTCACACGTTTCTCGCTCTTAACTGAAAAGCATTGGATGTTAGAGGACCTGTGGTTTGTATCAGTTTCAGAAACAGAGTTGAACTAGTTATGGTCCGTGTGTGTAGGAAACACAGTTCTTTTGTTCTGAGCACACTCACGTTTCCCTCTGTATTAGAGACTCTAGAAAGCAAGAGCGTGCTTCTTGGTCTAAAGCAGAGTGTGTTTCATGGATGAGAACTGTGCCGTGTGTTTCCCTTCAGAAACGGAGTTGAATGCCAGGCTCTGTGCCTTCCTACAAGCAAGACCACGTTTCAGGTAAACACAGTCACTTTTCAGCTCAAACGAAGCTACATTGTTCACAAAGCTCACACGTTTCTCGCTCTTAACTGAAAAGCATTGGATATTAGAGGACCTCTGGTTTGTATCAGTTTCAGAAGCAGAGTTGAACTAGATATGGTCCTTGTGTAGGAAACACACTTCTTTTGTTTTGAGCACACTCACGTTTCCCTCTGTATTAGAGACTCTAGAAAGCAAGAGCGTGCTTCTTGCTCTAAAGCAGAGTGAGTTTCATGGATGAGAACTGTGCTGTGTGTTTCCCTTCAGAAACGGAGTTAAATGCCAGGCTCTGTGTCTTTCTTCAAGCAAGACTTCGTTTCAGGTAAACGCAGTCACTTCTCAGCTCAAACGAAGCTACATTGTTCACAAAGCTCACACGTTTCTACCTCTTAACTGAAAAGCATTCGATGTTAGAGGACCTGTGGTTTGTATCAGTTTCAGAAACAGAGTTGAACTAGATATGGTCCGTGTGTAGGAAACACATTTCTATTGTTCTTAGCACACTCACGTTTCTCTCTGTATTAGAGACTCTAGAAAGCAAGAGCGTGTTTCTTGCTCTAAAGCAGAGTGTGTTTCATGGATGGGAACTGTGCCGTGTGTTTCCCTTCAGAAACGGAGTTAAATGCCAGGCTCTGTGTCTTTCTTCAAGCAAGACTTCGTTTCAGGTAAACGCAGTCACTTTTCACCTCAAAGGAAGCTACATTGTTCACGAAGCTCACACGTTTCACGCTCTTAACTGAAAAGCATTGGATGTTTGAGGACCTGTGGTTTGTATCAGTTTCAGAAACAGAGTTGAACTAGATATGGTCCGTGTGTAGGAAACACAGTTCTTTTGTTCTGAGCACACTCACGTTTCCCTCTGTATTAGAGACTCTAGAAATCAAGAGCGTGCTTCTTGCTCTAAAGCAGAGTGTGTTTCGTGGATGAGAACTGTGCCGTGTGTTTCCCTTCAGAAAGGAGTTAAATGCCAGGCTCTGTGTCTTCCTTCAAGCAAGACTTCGTTTCAGGTGAACGCAGTCACTTTTCACCTCAAAAGAAGCTACATTGTTCACAAAGCTCACACGTTTCTCGCTCTTAACTGAAAAGCATTGGATGTTAGAGGACCTGTGGTTTGTATCAGTTTCAGAAACAGAGTTGAACTAGTTATGGTCCGTGTGTGTAGGAAACACAGTTCTTTTGTTCTGAGCACACTCACGTTTCCCTCTGTATTAGAGACTCTAGAAAGCAAGAGCGTGCTTCTTGGTCTAAAGCAGAGTGTGTTTCATGGATGAGAACTGTGCCGTGTGTTTCCCTTCAGAAACGGAGTTGAATGCCAGGCTCTGTGCCTTCCTACAAGCAAGACCACGTTTCAGGTAAACACAGTCACTTTTCAGCTCAAACGAAGCTACATTGTTCACAAAGCTCACACGTTTCTCGCTCTTAACTGAAAAGCATTGGATATTAGAGGACCTCTGGTTTGTATCAGTTTCAGAAGCAGAGTTGAACTAGATATGGTCCTTGTGTAGGAAACACACTTCTTTTGTTTTGAGCACACTCACGTTTCCCTCTGTATTAGAGACTCTAGAAAGCAAGAGCGTGCTTCTTGCTCTAAAGCAGAGTGAGTTTCATGGATGAGAACTGTGCTGTGTGTTTCCCTTCAGAAACGGAGTTAAATGCCAGGCTCTGTGTCTTTCTTCAAGCAAGACTTCGTTTCAGGTAAACGCAGTCACTTCTCAGCTCAAACGAAGCTACATTGTTCACAAAGCTCACACGTTTCTACCTCTTAACTGAAAAGCATTCGATGTTAGAGGACCTGTGGTTTGTATCAGTTTCAGAAACAGAGTTGAACTAGATATGGTCCGTGTGTAGGAAACACATTTCTATTGTTCTTAGCACACTCACGTTTCTCTCTGTATTAGAGACTCTAGAAAGCAAGAGCGTGTTTCTTGCTCTAAAGCAGAGTGTGTTTCATGGATGGGAACTGTGCCGTGTGTTTCCCTTCAGAAACGGAGTTAAATGCCAGGCTCTGTGTCTTTCTTCAAGCAAGACTTCGTTTCAGGTAAACGCAGTCACTTTTCACCTCAAAGGAAGCTACATTGTTCACGAAGCTCACACGTTTCACGCTCTTAACTGAAAAGCATTGGATGTTTGAGGACCTGTGGTTTGTATCAGTTTCAGAAACAGAGTTGAACTAGATATGGTCCGTGTGTAGGAAACACAGTTCTTTTGTTCTGAGCACACTCACGTTTCCCTCTGTATTAGAGACTCTAGAAATCAAGAGCGTGCTTCTTGCTCTAAAGCAGAGTGTGTTTCGTGGATGAGAACTGTGCCGTGTGTTTCCCTTCAGAAAGGAGTTAAATGCCAGGCTCTGTGTCTTCCTTCAAGCAAGACTTCGTTTCAGGTGAACGCAGTCACTTTTCGGATCAAACAAAGCTACATTCTTCAGAAAGCTCACACGTTTCTTGCTCTTAACTGAAAAGCATTGGATGTTAGAGGACCTGTGGTTTGTATCAGTTTCAGAAACAGAGTTTAACTAGATATGGTCCGCGTGTGTAGGAAACACAGTTCTTTTGTTCTGAGCACACTCACATTTCCCTCTGTATTAGAGACTCTAGAAAGCAAGAGCGTGGTTCTTGCTCTAACGCAGAGTGTATTTCATGGATGAGAACTGTGCCGTGTGTTTCCCTTCAGAAACGGAGTTAAATGCCAGGCTCTGTGTCTTCCTTTAAGCAAGACTTCGTTTCAGGTAAACGCAATCACTTTTCACCTCAAACGAAGCTACATTGTTCACAAAGCTCACACGTTTCTCGCTCTTAACTGAAAGGCATTGGATGTTAGAGGACCTGTGGTTTGTATCAGTTTCAGAAACAGAGTTCAACTAGATATGGTCCGTGTGTAGGAAACACATTTCTTTTGATCTTAGCACACTCACGTTTCCCTCTGTATTAGAGACTCTAGAAAGCAAGTGCGTGCTTCTTGCTCTAAAGCAGAGTGTGTTTAATGGATGAGAACTGTGCCATGTGTTTCCCTTCAGAAACGGAGTTAAATGCCAGGCATGTGTCTTCCTATGAGCAAGACTTCGTTTCAGGTAAACGCAGTCACTTTTCACCTCAAAGGAAGCTACATTGTTCACGAAACTCACACGTTTCTCGCTCTTAACTGAAAAGCATTGGATGTTAGAGGACCTGTGGTTTGTATCAGTTTCAGAAACAGAGTTGAACTAGATATGGTCCGTGTGTGTAGGAAACACAGTTCTTTTGTTCTGAGCACACTCACGTTTCACTCTGTATTAGAGACTCTAGAAAGCAAGAGCATGCTTCTTGCTCTAAAGCAGAGTGTGTTTCATGGATGAGAACTGTGCCGTGTGTTTCCCTTCAGAAACGGAGTTAAATGCCAGGCTCTGTGTCTTTCTTCAAGCAAGACTTCGTTTCAGGTAAACACAGTCACTTTTCAGCTCAAACGAAGCTACATTGTTCACGAAGCTCACACTTTTCTATCTCTTAATTGAAAAGCATTGGATGTTAGAGGACCTGTGGTTTGTATCAGTTTCAGAAACAGAGTGGAACTAGATATGGTCCATGTGTGTAGGAAACACAGTTCTTTTGTTCTGAGCACACTCACGTTTCCCTCTGTATTAGAGACTCTAGAAATCAAGAGCGTGCTTCTTGTTCTAAAGCAGAGTGTGTTTCATGGATGAGAACTGTGCCGTGTGTTTCCCTTCAGAAACTGAGTTAAATGCCAGGCGAGTGTCTTCCTACAAGCAAGACTTTGTTTCAGGTAAACACAGTCACTTTTCACGTCAAACGAAGCTACATTGTTCACGAAACTCACACGTTTCTCGCTCCTAACTGAAAAGCATTGGATGTTAGAGGACCTGTGGTTTGTATCAGTTTCAGAAACAGAGTTGAACTAGATATGGTCCGTGTGTGTAGGAAACAGAGTTCTTTTGTTCTGAGCACACTCACGTTTCCCTCTGTATTAGAGACTCTAGAAAGCAAGAGCGTGCTTCTTTGTCTAAAGCAGAGTGTGTTTCATGGATGAGAACTGTGCCGTGTGTTTCCCTTCAGAAACGGAGTTAAATGCCAGGCTCTGTGCCTTCCTACAAGCAAGACCTCGTTTCAGGTAAACGCAGTCACTTTTCAGCTCAAACGAAGCTACATTGTTCACAAAGCTCACACGTTTCTCGCTCTTAACTGAAAAGCATTGGATGTTAGAGGACCTGGGGTTTGTATCAGTTTCAGAAACAGAGTTGAACTAGATATCGTCCGTGTGTAGGAAACACACTTCTTTTATTTTGAGCACACTCACGTTTCCCTCTGTATTGGAGACTCTAGAAAGCAAGAGCGTGCTTCTTGCTCTAAAGCAGAGTGTGTTTCGTGGATGAGAACTGTGCCGTGTGTTTCCCTTCACAAACGGAGTTAAATGCCAGGCTCTGTGCCTTCCTACAAGCAAGACCTCGTTTCAGGTAAACGCAGTCACTTTTCAGCTCAAACGAAGCTACATTGTTTACAAAGCTCACACGTTTCTCGCTCTTAACTGAAAAGTATTGGATATTAGAGAACCTGTGGTTTGTATCAGTTTCAGAAACAGAGTTGAACTAGATATGGTCCGTGTGTAGGAAACACACTTCTTTTGTTTTGAGCACACTCACGTTTCCCTCTGTATTAGAGACTCTAGAAAGCAAGAGCGTGCTTCTTGCTCTAAAGCAGAGTGAGTTTCATGGATGAGAACTGTGCTGTGTGTTTCCCTTCAGAAACGGAGTTAAATGCCAGGCTCTGTGTCTTTCTTCAAGCAAGACTTCGTTTCAGGTAAACGCAGTCACTTCTCAGCTCAAACGAAGCTACATTGTTCACAAAGCTCACACGTTTCTATCTCTTAACTGAAAAGCATTGGATGTTTGAGGACCTGTGTTTGTATCAGTTTCAGAAACAGAGTTTAAGTAGATATGGTCCGTGTGTGTAGGAAACACAGTTCTTTTGTTCTGAGCACACTCACGTTTCCCTCTTTAATAGAGATTCCATAAAGCAAGAGCGTGCTTCTTGCTGAAAAGCAGAGTGTGTGTCATGGATGAGAACTGTGCTGTGTGTTTCCCTTCAGAAACGGAGTTAAATGCCAGGCTCTGTGTCTTTCTTCAAGCAAGACTTCGTTTCAGGTAAACGCAGTCACTTTTCACCTCAAAGGAAGCTACATTGTTCACGAAGCAAACACGTTTCACGCTCTTAACTGAAAAGCAATGGATGTTAGAGGACCTGTGGTTTGTATCAGTTTCAGAAAAAGAGTTGAACTAGATATGGTCCGTGTGTGTAGGAAACACAGTTCTTTTGTTCTGAGCACACTCACGTTTCCCTCTGTATTAGAGATTTTAGAAATCAAGAGCGTGCTTCTTGCTCTAAGCAGAGTGTGTTTCATGGATGAGAACTGTGCGCTGTGTTTCCCTTCAGAAACAGAGTTAAATGCCAGGCGTGTGTCTTCCTACAAGCAAGACTTTGTTTCAGGTAAACACAGTGACTTTTCACCTCAAACGAAGCTACATTGCTCACGAAACTCACACGTTTCTCGCTCTTAACGGAAAAGCATTGGATGTTAGAGGACCTGTGGTTTGTATCAGTTTCAGAAACAGAGTTGAACTAGATATGGTCCGTGTGTGTAGGAAACACAGTTCTTTTGTTCTGAGCACACTCACGTTTCCCTCTGTATTAGAGACTCTATAAAGAAAGAGCATGCTTCTTGCTCTAAAGCTGAGTGTGTTTCATGGATGAGAACTGTGCCGTGTGTGTCCCTTCAGAAACGGAGTTAAATGCCAGGACTGTGTCTTTCTTCAATCAAGACTTCGTTTCAGGTAAACGCAGTCACATTTCAGCTCAAATGAAGCTACATTGTTCACGAAGCTCACACGTTTCTCGCTCTTAACTGAAAAGCATTGGATGTTAGTGGACCTGTGGTTTGTATCAGTTTCAGAAACAGAGTTGAACTAGATATGGTCCGTGTGTGTAGGAAACACAGTTCTTTTGTTCTGAGCACACTCACGTTTCCCTCTGTATTAGAGACTCTAGAAATCAAGAGCGTGCATCTTGCTCTAAAGCAGAGTGTGTTTCATGGAAGAGAACTGTGCCCTGTGTTTCCCTTCAGAAACGGAGTTAAATGCCAGTCGTGTATCTTCCTACAAGCAAGACTTCGTTTCAGGTAAACGCAGTCACTTTTCTGCTCAAATGATGCTACATTGTTCACAAAGCTCACACGTTTCTCGCTCTTAACTGAAAAGTACTGGATGTTAGAGGACCTGTGGTTTGTATCAGATTCAGAAACAGAGTTGAACTGGATATGGTCCGTGTGTAGGAAACACAGTTCTTATGTTCTGAGCACACTCACGTTTCCCTCTGTATTAGAGACTCTAGAAAGCAAGAGCGTGCTTCTTGCTCTAAAGCAGAGTGTGTTTCATGGATGAGAACTGTGCCGTGTATTTCCCTTCAGAAACGGAGTTAAATGCCAGGCTCTGTTTCTTTCTTCAAGCAAGACTTGGTTTCAGGTAAACGCAGTCACTTTTCACCTCAAAGGAAGCTACATTGTTCATGAAACTCACACGTTTCTCGCTCTTAACTGAAAAGCATTGGATGTTAGAGGACCTGTGGTTTGTATCAGTTTCAGAAACAGAGTTGAACTAGATATGGTCCGTGTGTGTAGGAAACAGAGTTCTTTTGTTCTGAGCACACTCATGTTTCCCTCTGTATTAGAGAGTCTAGAAAGCAAGAGCATGCTTCTTGCTCGAAAGCAGAGTGTGTTTCATGGATGAGAACTGTGCCGTGTGTTTCCCTTCAGAAACGGAGTTAAATGCCTGGCGTGTGTCTTCCTACAAGCAAGACTTCGTTTCAGGTAAACGCAGTCACTTTTCAGCTCAAACGAAGCTACATTGTTCACGAAACTCACACGTTTCTCGCTCTTAAGTGAAAAGCATTGGATGTTAGACGACCTGTGGTTTGTATCAGTTTCAGAAACAGAGTTGAACTAGATTTGGTCCGTGTGTGTAGGAAACACAGTTCTTTTGTTCTGAGCACACTCACGTTTCCCTCTGTATTAGAGACTTTAGAAATCAAGAGCGTGCTTCTTGCTCTAAAGCAGAGTGTGTTTCATGGATGAGAACTGTGCGCTGTGTTTCCCTTCAGAAACTGAGTTAAATGCCAGGCGTGTGTCTTCCTACAAGCAAGACTTTGTTTCAGGTAAACACAGTCACTTTTTGGATCAAACGAAGCTACATTGTTCACAAAGCTCACATGTTTCTTGCTCTTAACTGAAAAGCATTGGATGTTAGAGGACCTGTGGTTTGTATCAGTTTCAGAAACAGAGTTGAACTAGATATGGTCCATGTGTGTAGGAAACACAGTTCTTTTTTTCTGAGCACACTCACGTTTCCCTCTGTATTAGAGACTCTATAAAGAAAGAGCATGCTTCTTGCTCTAAAGCTGAGTGTGTTTCATGGATGAGAACTATGCCGTGTGTGTCCCTTCAGAAACGGAGTTAAATGCCAGGACTGTGTCTTTCTTCAATCAAGACTTCGTTTCAGGTAAACGCAGTCACATTTCAGCTCAAATGAAGCTACATTGTTCACGAAGGTCACACGTTTCTCGCTCTTAACTGAAAAGCATTGGATGTTAGTGGACCTGTGGTTTGTATCAGTTTCAGAAACAGAGTTGAACTAGATATGGTCCGTGTGTGTAGGAAACACAGTTCTTTTGTTCTGAGCACACTCACGTTTCCCTCTGTATTAGAGACTCTAGAAATCAAGAGCGTGCTTCTTGCTCTAAAGCAGAGTGTGTTTCATGGATGAGAACTGTGCCTTGTATTTCCCTTCAGAAACGGAGTTAAATGCCAGGCTCTGTTTCTTTCTTCAAGTAAGACTTGGTTTCAGGTAAACGCAGTCACTTTTCACCTCAAAGGAAGCTACATTGTTCACGAAACTCACACGTTTCTCGCTCCTAACTGAAAAGCATTGGATGTTAGAGGACCTGTGGTTTGTATCAGTTTCAGAAACAGAGTTGAACTAGATATGGTCCGTGTGTGTAGGAAACAGAGTTCTTATGTTCTGAGCACACTCACGTTTCCCTCTGTATTAGAGACTCTAGAAAGCAAGAGCGTGCTTCTTTGTCTAAAGCAGAGTGTGTTTCATGGATGAGAACTGTGCCGTGTGTTTCCCTTCAGAAACGGAGTTAAATGCCAGGCTCTGTGCCTTCCTACAAGCAAGACCTCGTTTCAGGTAAACGCAGTCACTTTTCAGCTCAAACGAAGCTACATTGTTCACAAAGCTCACACGTTTCTCGCTCTTAACTGAAAAGCATTGGATGTTAGAGGACCTGGGGTTTGTATCAGTTTCAGAAAGAGAGTTGAACTAGATATCGTCCGTGTGTAGGAAACACACTTCTTTTGTTTTGAGCACACTCACGTTTCCCTCTGTATTGGAGACTCTAGAAAGCAAGAGCGTGCTTCTTGCTCTAAAGCAGAGTGTGTTTCTTGGATGAGAACTGTGCTGTGTGTTTCCCTTCAGAAATGGAGTTAAATGCCAGGCTCTGTGTCTTTCTTCAAGCAAGACTTCTTTTCAGGAAAACGCAGTCACTTTTCACCTCAAAGGAAGCTACATTGTTCACGGAACTCACACGTTTCTCGCTCTTAACTGAAAAGCATTGGATGTTAGAGGACCTGTGGTTTGTATCAGTTTCAGAAACAGAGTTGAACTAGATATGGTCCGTGTGTGTAGGAAACACAGTTCTTTTGTTCTGAGCACACTCACGTTTCCCTCTGTATTAGAGAGTCTAGAAAGCAAGAGCATGCTCCTTGCTCGAAAGCAGAGTGTGTTTCATGGATGAGAACTGTGCCGTGTGTTTCCCTTCAGAAACGGAGTTAAATGCCAGGCATGTGTCTTCCTATAAGCAAGACTTCGTTTCAGGTAAACGCAGTCAATTTTCACCTCAAAGGATGCTACATTGTTCACGAAACTCACACGTTTCTCGCTCTTAAGTGAAAAGCATTGGATGTTAGACGACCTGTGGTTTGTATCAGTTTCAGAAACAGAGTTGAACTAGATTTGGTCCGTGTGTGTAGGAAACACAGTTCTTTTGTTCTGAGCACACTCACGTTTCCCTCTGTATTAGAGACTCTAGAAAGCAAGAGCGTGCTTCTTGGTCTAAAGCAGAGTGTGTTTCATGGATGAGAACTGTGCCGTGTGTTTCCCTTCAGAAACGGAGTTAAATGCCAGGCTCTGTGCCTTCCTACAAGCAAGACCTCGTTTCAGGTAAACGCAGTCACTTTTCAGCTCAAACGAAGCTACATTGTTCACAAAGCTCACACGTTTCTCGCTCTTAACTGAAAAGTATTGGATATTAGAGGACCTGTGGTTTGTATCAGTTTCAGAAACAGAGTTGAACTAGATATGGTCCGTGTGTAGGAAACACACTTCCTTTGTTTTGAGCACACTCACGTTTCCCTCTGTATTAGAGACTCTAGAAAGCAAGAGCGTGCTTCTTGCTCTAAAGCAGAGTGAGTTTCATGGATGAGAACTGTGCTGTGTGTTTCCCTTCAGAAACGGAGTTAAATGCCAGGCTCTGTGTCTTTCTTCAAGCAAGACTTCGTTTCAGGTAAACGCAGTCACTTCTCAGCTCAAACGAAGCTACATTGTTCACAAAGCTCACACGTTTCTATCTCTTAACTGAAAAGCATTGGATGTTTGAGGACCTGTGTTTGTATCAGTTTCAGAAACAGAGTTTAAGTAGATATGGTCCGTGTGTGTAGGAAACACAGTTCTTTTGTTCTGAGCACACTCACGTTTCCCTCTTTAATAGAGATTCTAGAAAGCAAGAGCGTGCTTCTTGCTGAAAAGCAGAGTGTGTGTCATGGATGAGAACTGTGCTGTGTGTTTCCCTTCAGAAACGGAGTTAAATGCCAGGCTCTGTGTCTTTCTTCAAGCAAGACTTCGTTTCAGGTAAACGCAGTCACTTTTCACCTCAAAGGAAGCTACATTGTTCACGAAGCAAACACGTTTCACGCTCTTAACTGAAAAGCATTGGATGTTAGAGGACCTGTGGTTTGTATCAGTTTCAGAAAAAGAGTTGAACTAGATATGGTCCGTGTGTGTAGGAAACACAGTTCTTTTGTTCTGAGCACACTCACGTTTCCCTCTGTATTAGAGACTCTAGAAAGCAAGAGCGTGCTTCTTGGTCTAAAGCAGAGTGTGTTTCATGGATGAGAACTGTGCCGTGTGTTTCCCTTCAGAAACGGAGTTAAATGCCAGGCTCTGTGCCTTCCTACAAGCAAGACCTCGTTTCAGGTAAACGCAGTCACTTTTCAGCTCAAACGAAGCTACATTGTTCACAAAGCTCACACGTTTCTCGCTCTTAACTGAAAAGCATTGGATGTTAGAGGACCTGGGGTTTGTATCAGTTTCAGAAACAGAGTTGAACTAGATATCGTCCGTGTGTAGGAAACACACTTCTTTTGTTTTGAGCACACTCACCTTTCCCTCTGCATTGGAGACTCTAGAAAGCAAGAGCGTGCTTCTTGGTCTAAAGCAGAGTGTGTTTCTTGGATGAGAACTGTGCTGTGTGTTTCCCTTCAGAAATGGAGTTAAATGCCAGGCTCTGTGTCTTTCTTCAAGCAAGACTTCTTTTCAGGTAAACGCAGTCACTTTTCAGCTCAAACGAAGCTACATTGTTCACAAAGCTCACACGTTTCTCGCTCTTAACTGAAAAGCATTGGATGTTAGAGGACCTGTGGTTTGTATCAGTTTCAGAAACAGAGTTAAACTAGATATGGTCCGTGTGTAGGAAACACATTTCTTTTGGTCTTAGCACACTCACGTTTCCCTCTGTATTAGAGACTCTAGAAAGCAAGTGCGTGCTTCTTGCTCTAAAGCAGAGTGTGTTTCATGGATGAGAACTGTGCCGTGTGTTTCCCTTCAGAAACGGAGTTAAATGCCAGGCATGTGTCTTCCTATAAGCAAGACTTCGTTTCAGGTAAACGCAGTCAATTTTCACCTCAAAGGAAGCTACATTGTTCACGAAACTCACACGTTTCTCGCTCTGAACTGAAAAGCATTGGATGTTAGAGGACCTGTGGTTTGTATCAGTTTCAGAAACAGAGTTGAACTAGATTTGGTCCGTGTGTGTAGGAAACACAGTTCTTTTGTTCTGAGCACACTCACGTTTCCCTCTGTATTAGAGACTCTAGAAAGCAAGAGCGTGCTTCTTGCTGAAAAGCAGAGTGTGTGTCATGGATGAGAACTGTGCTGTGTGTTTCCCTTCAGAAACGGAGTTAAATGACAGGCTCTGTGTCTTTCTTCAAGCAAGACTTCGTTTCAGGTAAACGCAGTCACTTTTCACCTCAAAGGAAGCTACATTGTTCACGAAGCAAACACGTTTCACGCTCTTAACTGAAAAGCATTGGATGTTAGAGGACCTGTGGTTTGTATCAGTTTCAGAAAAAGAGTTGAACTAGATATGGTCCGTGTGTGTAGGAAACACAGTTCTTTTGTTCTGAGCACACTCACGTTTCCCTCTGTATTAGAGACTTTAGAAATCAAGAGCGTGCTTCTTGCTCTAAAGCAGAGTGTGTTTCATGGATGAGAACTGTGCCCTGTGTTTCCCTTCAGAAACAGAGTTAAATGCCAGGCGTGTGTCTTCCTACATGCAAGACTTCGTTTCAGGTAAACGCAGTCACTTTCCACCTCAAATGAAGCTACATTGTTCCCGAAACTCACACATTTCTTGCTCTTAACTGAAAAGCATTGGATGTTAAAGGACCTGTGGTTTGTATCAGTTTCAGAAACAGAGTTGAACTAGATATGGTCCGTGTGTGTAGGAAACACAGTTCTTTTGTTCTGAGCACACTCACGTTTCCCTCTGTATTAGAGACTCTAGAAATCAAGAGCGTGCTTCTTGCTCTAAAGCAGAGTGTGTTTCATGGATGAGAACTGTGCGCTGTGTTTCCCTTCAGAAACAGAGTTAAATGCCAGGCGTGTGTCTTCCTACAAGCAAGACTTTGTTTCAGGTAAACACAGTCACTTTTCACCTCAAACGAAGCTACATTGCTCACGAAACTCACACGTTTCTCACTCTTAACTGAAAAGCATTGCATGTTAGAGGAACTGTGGTTTGTATCAGTTTCAGAAACAGAGTTGAACTAGATATGGCCGATGTGTGTAGGAAACACAGTTCTTTTGTTCTGCGCACACTCACGTTTCCCTCTGTATTAGAGACTCTAGAAATCAAGAGCGTGCTTCTTGCTCTAAAGCTGAGTGTGTTTCATGATTGAGAACTGTGCCGTGTATTTCCCTTCAGAAACGGAGTTAAATGCCAGGCTCTGTGTCTTTCTTCAAGCAAGACTTCGTTTTAGGTAAACGCAGTCACTTTTCACCTCAAACGAAGCTACATTGTTCACGAAGCTCACACTTTTCTATCTCTTAATTGAAAAGCATTGGATGTTAGAGGACCTGTGGTTTGTATCAGTTTCAGAAACAGAGTGGAACTAGATATGGTCCATGTGTGTAGGAAACACAGTTCTTTTGTTCTGAGCACACTCACGTTTCCCTCTGTATTAGAGACTCTAGAAATCAAGAGCGTGCTTCTTGTTCTAAAGCAGAGTGTGTTTCATGGATGAGAACTGTGCCGTGTGTTTCCCTTCAGAAACGGAGTTAAATGCCCCGCTCTGTGTCTTCCTTTAAGCAAGACTTCGTTTCAGGTAAACGCAGTAACTTTTCACCTCAAACGAAGCTACATTGTTCACAAAGCTCACACGTTTCTCGCTCTTAACTGAAAAGCATTGGATGTTAGAGGACCTGTGGTTTGTATCAGTTTCAGAAACAGAGTTGAACTAGATATGGTCCATGTGTGTAGGAAACACAGTTCTTTTGTTCTGAGCACACTCACGTTTCCCTCTGTATTAGAGTCTCTATAAAGAAAGAGCATGCTTCTTGCTCTAAAGCTGAGTGTGTTTCATGGATGAGAACTGTGCCGTGTGTGTCCCTTCAGAAACGGAGTTAAATGCCAGGACTGTGTCTTTCTTCAAGCAAGACTTCGTTTCAGGTAAACGCAGTCACATTTCAGCTCAAATGAAGCTACATTGTTCACGAAGCTCACACGTTTCTCGCTCTTAACTGAAAAGCATTGGATGTTAGTGGACCTGTGGTTTGTATCAGTTTCAGAAACAGAGTTGAACTAGATATGGTCCGTGTGTGTAGGAAACACAGTTCTTTTGTTCTGAGCACACTCACGTTTCCCTCTGTATTAGAGACTCTAGAAATCAAGAGCGTGCATCTTGCTCTAAAGCAGAGTGTGTTTCATGGAAGAGAACTGTGCCCTGTGTTTCCCTTCAGAAACGGAGTTAAATGCCAGTCGTGTATCTTCCTACAAGCAAGACTTCGTTTCAGGTAAACGCAGTCACTTTTCTGCTCAAATGATGCTACATTGTTCACGAAGCTCACACGTTTCTCGCTCTTAACTGAAAAGCATTGGATGTTTGAGGACCTGTGGTTTGTATCAGTTTCAGAAACAGAGTTGAACTAGATATGGTCCGTGTGTAGGAAACACAGTTCTTTTGTTCTGAGCACACTCACGTTTCCCTCTGTATTAGAGACTCTAGAAATCAAGAGCGTGCTTCTTGCTCTAAAGCAGAGTGTGTTTCGTGGATGAGAACTGTGCCGTGTGTTTCCCTTCAGAAAGGAGTTAAATGCCAGGCTCTGTGTCTTCCTTCAAGCAAGACTTCGTTTCAGGTGAACGCAGTCACTTTTCACCTCAAAAGAAGCTACATTGTTCACAAAGCTCACACGTTTCTCGCTCTTAACTGAAAAGCATTGGATGTTAGAGGACCTGTGGTTTGTATCAGTTTCAGAAACAGAGTTGAACTAGTTATGGTCCGTGTGTGTAGGAAACACAGTTCTTTTGTTCTGAGCACACTCACGTTTCCCTCTGTATTAGAGACTCTAGAAAGCAAGAGCGTGCTTCTTGGTCTAAAGCAGAGTGTGTTTCATGGATGAGAACTGTGCCGTGTGTTTCCCTTCAGAAACGGAGTTGAATGCCAGGCTCTGTGCCTTCCTACAAGCAAGACCACGTTTCAGGTAAACACAGTCACTTTTCAGCTCAAACGAAGCTACATTGTTCACAAAGCTCAAACGTTTCTCGCTCTTAACTGAAAAGCATTGGATATTAGAGGACCTCTGGTTTGTATCAGTTTCAGAAGCAGAGTTGAACTAGATATGGTCCTTGTGTAGGAAACACACTTCTTTTGTTTTGAGCACACTCACGTTTCCCTCTGTATTAGAGACTCTAGAAAGCAAGAGCGTGCTTCTTGCTCTAAAGCAGATTGAGTTTCATGGATGAGAACTGTGCTGTGTGTTTCCCTTCAGAAACGGAGTTAAATGCCAGGCTCTGTGTCTTTCTTCAAGCAAGACTTCGTTTCAGGTAAACGCAGTCACTTCTCAGCTCAAACGAAGCTACATTGTTCACAAAGCTCACACGTTTCTACCTCTTAACTGAAAAGCATTCGATGTTAGAGGACCTGTGGTTTGTATCAGTTTCAGAAACAGAGTTGAACTAGATATGGTCCGTGTGTAGGAAACACATTTCTATTGTTCTTAGCACACTCACGTTTCTCTCTGTATTAGAGACTCTAGAAAGCAAGAGCGTGTTTCTTGCTCTAAAGCAGAGTGTGTTTCATGGATGGGAACTGTGCCGTGTGTTTCCCTTCAGAAACGGAGTTAAATGCCAGGCTCTGTGTCTTTCTTCAAGCAAGACTTCGTTTCAGGTAAACGCAGTCACTTTTCACCTCAAAGGAAGCTACATTGTTCACGAAGCTCACACGTTTCACGCTCTTAACTGAAAAGCATTGGATGTTTGAGGACCTGTGGTTTGTATCAGTTTCAGAAACAGAGTTGAACTAGATATGGTCCGTGTGTAGGAAACACAGTTCTTTTGTTCTGAGCACACTCACGTTTCCCTCTGTATTAGAGACTCTAGAAATCAAGAGCGTGCTTCTTGCTCTAAAGCAGAGTGTGTTTCGTGGATGAGAACTGTGCCGTGTGTTTCCCTTCAGAAAGGAGTTAAATGCCAGGCTCTGTGTCTTCCTTCAAGCAAGACTTCGTTTCAGGTGAACGCAGTCACTTTTCGGATCAAACAAAGCTACATTCTTCAGAAAGCTCACACGTTTCTTGCTCTTAACTGAAAAGCATTGGATGTTAGAGGACCTGTGGTTTGTATCAGTTTCAGAAACAGAGTTTAACTAGATATGGTCCGCGTGTGTAGGAAACACAGTTCTTTTGTTCTGAGCACACTCACATTTCCCTCTGTATTAGAGACTCTAGAAAGCAAGAGCGTGGTTCTTGCTCTAACGCAGAGTGTATTTCATGGATGAGAACTGTGCCGTGTGTTTCCCTTCAGAAACGGAGTTAAATGCCAGGCTCTGTGTCTTCCTTTAAGCAAGACTTCGTTTCAGGTAAACGCAATCACTTTTCACCTCAAACGAAGCTACATTGTTCACAAAGCTCACACGTTTCTCGCTCTTAACTGAAAGGCATTGGATGTTAGAGGACCTGTGGTTTGTATCAGTTTCAGAAACAGAGTTCAACTAGATATGGTCCGTGTGTGTAGGAAACACAGTTCTTTTGATCTTAGCACACTCACGTTTCCCTCTGTATTAGAGACTCTAGAAAGCAAGTGCGTGCTTCTTGCTCTAAAGCAGAGTGTGTTTAATGGATGAGAACTGTGCCATGTGTTTCCCTTCAGAAACGGAGTTAAATGCCAGGCATGTGTCTTCCTATGAGCAAGACTTCGTTTCAGGTAAACGCAGTCACTTTTCACCTCAAAGGAAGCTACATTGTTCACGAAACTCACACGTTTCTCGCTCTTAACTGAAAAGCATTGGATGTTAGAGGACCTGTGGTTTGTATCAGTTTCAGAAACAGAGTTGAACTAGATATGGTCCGTGTGTGTAGGAAACACAGTTCTTTTGTTCTGAGCACACTCACGTTTCACTCTGTATTAGAGACTCTAGAAAGCAAGAGCATGCTTCTTGCTCTAAAGCAGAGTGTGTTTCATGGAGGAGAACTGTGCCGTGTGTTTCCCTTCAGAAACGGAGTTAAATGCCAGGCTCTGTGTCTTTCTTCAAGCAAGACTTCGTTTCAGGTAAACACAGTCACTTTTCAGCTCAAACGAACCTACATTTTTAACGAAACTCACACGTTTCTCGCTCTTAACTGAAAGGCATTGGATGTTAGAGGACCTGTGGTTTGTATCAGTTTCAGAAACAGAGTTGAACTAGATATGGTCCGTGTGTGTAGGAAACACAGTTCATTTGTTCTGAGCACACTCACGTTTCCCTCTGTATTAGAGACTCTAGAAAACAAGAGCGTGCTTCTTGCTCTAAAGCAGAGTGTGTTTCATGGATGAGAACTGTGCCATGTGTTTCCCTTCAGAAAGGAGTTAAATGCCAGGCTCTGTGTCTTCCTTCAAGCAAGACTTCGTTTCAGGTAAACGCAGTCACTTTTCGGATCAAACGAAGCTACATTCTTCAGAAAGCTCACACGTTTCTTGCTCTTAACTGAAAAGCATTGGATGTTAGAGGACCTGTGGTTTGTATCAGTTTCAGAAACAGAGTTGAACTAGATATGGCCCATGTGTGTAGGAAACACAGTTCTTTTGTTCTGAGCACACTCACGTTTCCCTCTGTATTAGAGACTTTAGAAATCAAGAGCGTGCTTCTTGCTCTAAAGCAGAGTGTGTTTCATGGATGAGAACTGTGTGCTGTGTTTCCCTTCAGAAACTGAGTTAAATGCCAGGCGAGTGTCTTCCTACAAGCAAGACTTTGTTTCAGGTAAACACAGTCACTTTTCACGTCAAACGAAGCTACATTGTTCACAAAGCTCACACGTTTCTTGCTCTTAACTGAAAAGCATTGGATGTTAGAGGACCTGTGGTTTGTATCAGTTTCAGAAACAGAGTTGAACTAGATATGGTCCATGTGTGTAGGAAACACAGTTCTTTTGTTCTGAGCACACTCACGTTTCCCTCTGTATTAGAGACTCTATAAAGAAAGAGCATGCTTCTTGGTCTAAAGCTGAGTGTGTTTCATGGATGAGAACTGTGCCGTGTGTGTCCCTTCAGAAATGGAGTTAAATGCCAGGCTCTGTTTCTTTCTTCAAGCAAGACTTGGTTTCAGGTAAACGCAGTCACTTTTCACCTCAAAGGAAGCTACATTGTTCACGAAACTCACACGTTTCTCGCTCCTAACTGAAAAGCATTGGATGTTAGAGGACCTGTGGTTTGTATCAGTTTCAGAAACAGAGTTGAACTAGATATGGTCCGTGTGTGTAGGAAACAGAGTTCTTTTGTTCTGAGCACACTCACGTTTCCCTCTGTATTAGAGACTCTAGAAAGCAAGAGCGTGCTTCTTTGTCTAAAGCAGAGTGTGTTTCATGGATGAGAACTGTGCCGTGTGTTTCCCTTCAGAAACGGAGTTAAATGCCAGGCTCTGTGCCTTCCTACAAGCAAGACCTCGTTTCAGGTAAACGCAGTCACTTTTCAGCTCAAACGAAGCTACATTGTTCACAAAGCTCACACGTTTCTCGCTCTTAACTGAAAAGCATTGGATGTTAGAGGACCTGGGGTTTGTATCAGTTTCAGAAACAGAGTTGAACTAGATATCGTCCGTGTGTAGGAAACACACTTCTTTTATTTTGAGCACACTCACGTTTCCCTCTGTATTGGAGACTCTAGAAAGCAAGAGCGTGCTTCTTGCTCTAAAGCAGAGTGTGTTTCGTGGATGAGAACTGTGCCGTGTGTTTCCCTTCACAAACGGAGTTAAATGCCAGGCTCTGTGCCTTCCTACAAGCAAGACCTCGTTTCAGGTAAACGCAGTCACTTTTCAGCTCAAACGAAGCTACATTGTTTACAAAGCTCACACGTTTCTCGCTCTTAACTGAAAAGTATTGGATATTAGAGAACCTGTGGTTTGTATCAGTTTCAGAAACAGAGTTGAACTAGATATGGTCCGTGTGTAGGAAACACACTTCTTTTGTTTTGAGCACACTCACGTTTCCCTCTGTATTAGAGACTCTAGAAAGCAAGAGCGTGCTTCTTGCTCTAAAGCAGAGTGAGTTTCATGGATGAGAACTGTGCTGTGTGTTTCCCTTCAGAAACGGAGTTAAATGCCA
>CATKUP010000995.1:0-22000 GCA_949786385.1 Onychomys leucogaster
GCAGTCACTTTTCATCTCAAACGAAGCTACATTGTTCACAAAGCTCACACGTTTCTCCCTCTTAACTGAAAAGCATTGGATGTTAGAGGACCTGTGGTTTGTATCAGTTTCAGAAACAGAGTTGAACAGGATGTGGTCCGTGTGTGTAGGAAACACAGTTCTTTTGTTCTGAGCACACTCACGTTTCCCTCTGTATTAGAGACTCTAGAAAGCAAGATCATGCTTCTTGCTCTAAAGCAGAGTGTGTTTCATGGATGAGAACTTTGCAGTGAGTTTCCCTTCAGAAACGGAGTTAAATGCCAGGCGTGTGTCTTCCTACAAGCAAGACTTCTTTTCAGGTAAACGCAGTCACTTTTCAGCTCAAACAAAGCTACATTGTTCACAAAGCTCCCACGTTTCTCCCTCTTAACTGAAAAGCATTGGATGTTAGAGGACCTGTGGTTTGTATCAGTTTCAGAAACAGAGTTGAACTAGATATGGTCTGTGTGTGTAGGAAACACAGTTCTTTTGTTCTGAGTACACTCACGTTTCCCTCTGTATTAGAGACTCTAGAAAGCAAGAGCGTGCTTCTTGCTCTAAAGCAGATGGTGTTTCATGGATGAGAACTGTGCCGTGTGTTTCCCTTCAGAAACGGAGTTAAATGCCAGGCTCTGTGTCTTCCTACAAGCAAGAATCATTTCAGGTAAACGCAGTCACTTTTCATCTCAAACGAAGCTACATTGTTCACGAAGCTCACACGTTTCTCGCTCTTACCTGAAAAGTATTGGATGTTAGACAACCTGTGGTTTGTATCAGTTTCAGAAACAGAGTTGAACTAGATATGGTCTGTGTGTGGAGGAAACAGAGTTCTTTTGTTCTGAGCACACTCACGTTTCCCTCTGTATTAGAGACTCTAGAAAGCAAAAGCCTGCTTCTTGCTTTAAAGCAGAACGTGTTTCATGGATGAGAACTGTGCCGTGTGTTTCCCTTCAGAAACGGAGTAAATGCCAGAAGTGTGTCTTCCTACAAGCAAGACTTCGTTTCAGGTAAACGCAGTCACTTTTCAGCTCAAACGAAGCTACATTGTTCACGAAGCTCACACGTTTCTCGCTCTTAACTGAAAAGCATTGGATGTTAGAGGACCTGTGGTTTGTATCAGTTTCAGAAACAGAGTTGAACTAGATATGGTCTGTGTGTGTAGGAAACACAGTTCTTTTGTTCTGAGCACACTCACGTTTCCCTCTGTATTAGAGATTCTGGAAAGCAAGAGCGTGCTTCTTGCTCTAAAGCAGAATGTGTTTCATGGATGAGGATTGTGCCGTGTGTTTCCCTTCAGAAATGGAGTTAAATGCCAAAAGTGTGTCTTCCTACAAGCACGACTTCGTTTCAGGTAAATGCAGTCACTTTACACCTCAAACGAATCTACATTGTTCACGAAGCTCACACGTTTCTCACTCTTAACTGAAAAGCATTGGATGTTAGAGGACCTGTGGTTTCTATCAGTTTCAGAAACAGAGTTGAACTAGATATGGGCCGTGTGTGTAGGAAACACAGTTCTTTTGTTCTGAGCACACTCACTTTTCCCTCTGTAGTAGAGACTCTAGAAAGCAAGAGCGTGCTTCTTGCTCTAATGCAGAGTGTGTTTCATGGATGAAAACTGTGCCGTGTGTTTCCCTTCAGAAACGGAGTTAAATGCCAGGCTCTGTGTCTTCTTCATGGAAGACTTCGTTTCAGGTAAACGCAGTAACTTTTTAGCTGAAACGAAGCTACATTGTTCACGAAGCTCACACATTTCTCGCTCTTAACTGAAAAGCATTGGATGTTAGAGGACCTGTGGTTTGTATCAGTTTCAGAAACAGAGTTGAACAGGATGTGGTCCGTGTGTGTAGGAAACACAGTTCTTTTGTTCTGAGCACACTCACGTTTCCCTCTGTATTAGAGACTCTAGAAAGCAAGATCATGCTTCTTGCTCTAAAGCAGAGTGTGTTTCATGGATGAGAACTTTGCAGTGAGTTTCCCTTCAGAAACGGAGTTAAATGCCAGGCGTGTGTCTTCCTACAAGCAAGACTTCTTTTCAGGTAAACGCAGTCACTTTTCAGCTCAAACAAAGCTACATTGTTCACAATGCTCCCACGTTTCTCCCTCTTAACTGAAAAGCATTGGATGTTAGAGGACCTGTGGTTTGTTTCAGTTTCAGAAACAGAGTTGACCTAGATATGGTCTGTGTGTGTAGGAAACACAGTTCTTTTGTTCTGAGCACACTCACGTTTCCCTCTGTATTAGAGACTCTAGAAAGCAAGAGCGTGCTTCTTGCTCTAAAGCAGAGTGTTTTCATGGAAGAGAACTGTGCCGTGTGTTTCCCTTCAGAAACGGAGTTAAATGCCAGGCATGTGTCTTCCTACAAGCAAGACTTCTTTTCAGGTAAACGCAGTCAATTTTCAGCTCAAACGAAGCTACATTGTTCACAAAGCTCACACGTTTCTCCCTCTTAACTGAAAAGCATTGGATGATAGACGACCTGGGGTTTGTATCAATTTTAGAAACAGAGTTGAACTAGATATGGTCCGTGTGTGTAGGAAACACAGTTCTTTTGTTCTGAGTACACTCACGTTTCCCTCTGTATTAGAGACTCTAGAAAGCAAGAGTGTGCTTCTTGCTCTAAAGCAGATGGTGTTTCATGGATGAGAACTGTGCCGTGTGTTTCCCTTCAGAAACGGAGTTAAATGCCAGGCTCTGTGTCTTCCTACAAGCAAGAATCGTTTCAGGTAAACGCAGTCACTTTTCATCTCAAACGAAGCTACATTGTTCACGAAGCTCACACGTTTCTCGCTCTTACCTGAAAAGTATTGGATGTTAGACAACCTGTGGTTTGTATCAGTTTTAGAAACAGAGTTGAACTTGATATGGTCCGTGTGTAGGAAACACAGTTCTTTTGTTCTGCGCACACTCACGTTTCCCTCTGTATTAGAGACTCTAGAAAGCAAGAGCGTGCTTCTTGCTCTAAAGCAGAGTGTGTTTCATGGATGAGAACTGTGCCGTGTCTTTCCCGTCAGAAACGGAGTTAAATGCCAGGCTCTGTGCCTTTCTTCAAGCAAGACTTCTTTTCAGGTAAACGCAGTCACTTTTCAGCTCAAACGAAGCTACATTGTTCACGAAGCTCACAAGTTTCTCGCTCTTAACTGAAAAGCATTGGATGTTAGAGGACCTGTGGTTTGTATCAGTTTCAGAAACAGAGTTGAACTAGATATGGTCTGTGTGTGGAGGAAACAGAGTTCTTTTGTTCTGAGCACACTCACGTTTCCCTCTGTATTAGAGACTCTGGAAAGCAAGAGCGTGCTTCTTGCTCTAATGCAGAGTGTGTTTCATGGATGAGAACTGTGCCGTGTGTTTCCCTTCAGAAACGGAGTTAAATGACAGGCTCTGTGTCTTTCTTCAAGCAAGACTTCGTTTCAGGTAAACGCAGTCACTTTTCAGCTCAAACGAAGCTACATTGTTCACGAAGCTCACACGTTTCTCGCTCTTAACTGAAAAGCATTGGATGTTAGAGGACCTGTGGTTTGCATCAGTTTCAGAAACAGAGTTGAACTAGATATGGTCTGAGTGTGTAGGAAACACAGTTCTTTTGTTCTGAGCACACTCACGTTTCCCTCTGTATTAGAGATTCTGGAAAGCAAGAGCGTGCTTCTTGCTCTAAAGCAGAATGTGCTTCATGGATGAGGATTGTGCCGTGTGTTTCCCTTCAGAAACGGAGTTAAATGCCACAAGTGTGTCTTCCTACAAGCACGACTTCGTTTCAGGTAAATGCAGTCACTTTACAACTCAAACGAATCTACATTGTTCACGAAGCTCACACGTTTCTCACTCTTAACTGAAAAGCATTGGATGTTAGAGGACCTGTGGTTTGTATCAGTTTCAGAAACAGAGTTGAACTAGATATGGGCCGTGTGTGTAGAAAACACACTTCTTTTGTTCTGAGCAACCTCACTTTTCCCTCTGTAGTAGAGACTCTAGAAAGCAAGAGCGTGCTTCTTGCTCTAATGCAGAGTGTGTTTCATGGATGAAAAATGTGCCGTGTGTTTCCCTTCAGAAACGGAGTTAAATGCCAGGCTCTGTGTCTTTCTTCAAGGAAGACTTCGTTTCAGGTAAACGCAGTAACTCTTCAGCTGAAACGAAGCTACATTGTTCACGAAGCTCAAAAATTTCTCGCTCTTAACTGAAAAGCATTGGATGTTAGAGGACCTGTGGTTTGTATCAGTTTCAGAAACAGAGTTGAACTAGATATGGTCTGAGTGTGTAGGAAACACAGTTCTTTTGTTCTGAGCACACTCACGTTTCCCTCTGTATTAGAGAATGTAGAAAGCAAGAGCGTGCTTCTTGCTCTAAAGCAGAATGAGTTCCATGGATGAGGACTGTGCCGTGTGTTTCCCGTCAGAAACGGAGTTAAATGCCAGGCTCTGTGCCTTTCTTCAAGCAAGACTTCGTTTCAGGTAAACGCAGTCACTTTTCAGCTCAAACGAAGCTACATTGTTCACAAAGCTCACAAGTTTCTCGCTCTTAACTGAAAAGCATTGGATGTTAGAGGACCTGTGGTGTGTATCAGTTTCAGAAACAGAGTTGAACAAGATATGGTCCGTGTGTAGGAAACACAGTTCTTTTGTTCTGAGCACACTCACGTTTCCCTCTGTATTAGAGACTCTAGAAAGCAAGAGCGTGCTTCTTGCTCTAAAGCAGAATGAGTTCCATGGATGAGGACTGTGCCGTGTGTTTCCCTTCAGAAACGGAGTTAAATGACAGGCTCTGTGTCTTTCTTCAAGCAAGACTTCGTTTCAGGTAAACGCAGTCACTTTTCACCTCAAACGAAGCTACATTGTTCACAAAGCCCACACGTTTCTCGCTCTTACCTGAAAAGTATTGGATGTTAGACAACCTGTGGTTTGTATCAGTTTTAGAAACAGAGTTGAACTTGATATGGTCCGTGTGTGTAGGAAACACAGTTCTTTTGTTCTGAGTACACTCACGTTTCCCTCTGTATTAGAGACTCTAGAATGCAAGAGCGTGCTTCTTGCTCTAAAGCAGATGGTGTTTCATGGATGAGAACTGTGCCGTGTGTTTCCCTTCAGAAACGGAGTTAAATGCCAGGCTCTGTGTCTTCCTACAAGCAAGAATCGTTTCAGGTAAACGCAGTCACTTTTCATCTCAAACGAAGCTACATTGTTCACGAAGCTCACACGTTTCTCGCTCTTACCTGAAAAGTATTGGATGTTAGACAACCTGTGGTTTGTATCAGTTTTAGAAACAGAGTTGAACTTGATATGGTCCGTGTGTAGGAAACACAGTTCTTTTGTTCTGCGCACACTCACGTTTCCCTCTGTATTAGAGACTCTAGAAAGCAAGAGCGTGCTTCTTGCTCTAAAGCAGAGTGTGTTTCATGGATGAGAACTGTGCCGTGTCTTTCCCGTCAGAAACGGAGTTAAATGCCAGGCTCTGTGCCTTTCTTCAAGCAAGACTTCTTTTCAGGTAAACGCAGTCACTTTTCAGCTCAAACGAAGCTACATTGTTCACGAAGCTCACAAGTTTCTCGCTCTTAACTGAAAAGCATTGGATGTTAGAGGACCTGTGGTTTGTATCAGTTTCAGAAACAGAGTTGAACTAGATATGGTCTGTGTGTGGAGGAAACAGAGTTCTTTTGTTCTGAGCACACTCACGTTTCCCTCTGTATTAGAGACTCTGGAAAGCAAGAGCGTGCTTCTTGCTCTAATGCAGAGTGTGTTTCATGGATGAGAACTGTGCCGTGTGTTTCCCTTCAGAAACGGAGTTAAATGACAGGCTCTGTGTCTTTCTTCAAGCAAGACTTCGTTTCAGGTAAACGCAGTCACTTTTCAGCTCAAACGAAGCTACATTGTTCACGAAGCTCACACGTTTCTCGCTCTTAACTGAAAAGCATTGGGTGTTAGAGGACCTGTGGTTTGCATCAGTTTCAGAAACAGAGTTGAACTAGATATGGTCTGAGTATGTAGGAAACACAGTTCTTTTGTTCTGAGCACACTCACGTTTCCCTCTGTATTAGAGATTCTGGAAAGCAAGAGCGTGCTTCTTGCTCTAAAGCAGAATGTGCTTCATGGATGAGGATTGTGCCGTGTGTTTCCCTTCAGAAACGGAGTTAAATGCCACAAGTGTGTCTTCCTACAAGCACGACTTCGTTTCAGGTAAATGCAGTCACTTTACAACTCAAACGAATCTACATTGTTCACGAAGCTCACACGTTTCTCACTCTTAACTGAAAAGCATTGGATGTTAGAGGACCTGTGGTTTGTATCAGTTTCAGAAACAGAGTTGAACTAGATATGGGCCGTGTGTGTAGGAAACACACTTCTTTTGTTCTGAGCACACTCACTTTTCCCTCTGTAGTAGAGACTCTAGAAAGCAAGAGCGTGCTTCTTGCTCTAATGCAGAGTGTGTTTCATGGATGAAAAATGTGCCGTGTGTTTCCCTTCAGAAACGGAGTTAAATGCCAGGCTCTGTGTCTTTCTTCAAGGAAGACTTCGTTTCAGGTAAACACAGTAACTCTTCAGCTGAAACGAAGCTACATTGTTCACGAAGCTCAAAAATTTCTCGCTCTTAACTGAAAAGCATTGGATGTTAGAGGACCTGTGGTTTGTATCAGTTTCAGAAACAGAGTTGAACTAGATATGGTCTGAGTGTGTAGGAAACACAGTTCTTTTGTTCTGAGCACACTCACGTTTCCCTCTGTATTAGAGAATGTAGAAAGCAAGAGCGTGCTTCTTGCTCTAAAGCAGAATGAGTTCCATGGATGAGGACTGTGCCGTGTGTTTCCCGTCAGAAACGGAGTTAAATGCCAGGCTCTGTGCCTTTCTTCAAGCAAGACTTCGTTTCAGGTAAACGCAGTCACTTTTCAGCTCAAACGAAGCTACATTGTTCACAAAGCTCACAAGTTTCTCGCTCTTAACTGAAAAGCATTGGATGTTAGAGGACCTGTGGTGTGTATCAGTTTCAGAAACAGAGTTGAACAAGATATGGTCCGTGTGTAGGAAACACAGTTCTTTTGTTCTGAGCACACTCACGTTTCCCTCTGTATTAGAGACTCTAGAAAGCAAAGCGTGCTTCTTGCTCTAAAGCAGAATGTGTTCCATGGATGAGGACTGTGCCGTGTGTTTCCCTTCAGAAACGGAGTTAAATGCCAGGCTCTGTGTCTTCCTTCATGGAAGACTTCGTTTCAGGTAAACGCAGTAACTTTTTAGCTGAAACGAAGCTACATTGTTCACGAAGCTCACACATTTCTCGCTCTTAACTGAAAAGCATTGGATGTTAGAGGACCTGTGGTTTGTATCAGTTTCAGAAACAGAGTTGAACTAGATATGGTCTGAGTGTGTAGGAAACACAGTTCTTTTGTTCTGAGCACACTCACGTTTCCCTCTATATTAGATAATCTAGAAAGCAAGAGCGTGCTTCTTGCTCTAAAGCAGAGTGTGTTTCATGGATGAGGACTGTGCCGTGTGTTTCCCTTCAGAAACGGAGTTAAATAACAGGCTCTGTGTCTTTCTTCAAGCAAGACTTCGTTTCAGGTAAACGCAGTCACTTTTCACCACAAACGAAGCTACATTGTTCACAAAGCCCACACGTTTCTCGCTCTTAACTGAAAAGAATTGTATGTTAGAGGACCTGAGTTTTGTATCAGTTTCAGAAACAGAGTTGAACTAGATATGGTCCGTGTGTAGGAAACACAGTTCTTTTGTTCTGAGCACACTCACGTTTCCCTCTGTATTAGAGACTCTAGAAAGCAAAAGCCAGCTTCTTGCTTTAAAGCAGAACGTGTTTCATGGATGAGAACTGTGCCGTGTGTTTCCCTTCAGAAACGGAGTAAATGCCAGAAGTGTGTCTTCCTACAAGCAAGACTTCGTTTCAGGTAAACGCAGTCACTTTTCAGCTCAAACGAAGCTACATTGTTCACGAAGCTCACACGTTTCTCGCTCTTAACTGAAAAGCATTGGATGTTAGAGGACCTGTGGTTTGTATCAGTTTCAGAAACAGAGTTGAACTAGATATGGTCTGTGTGTGTAGGAAACACAGTTCTTTTGTTCTGAGCACACTCACGTTTCCCTCTGTATTAGAGATTCTGGAAAGCAAGAGCGTGCTTCTTGCTCTAAAGCAGAATGTGTTTCATGGATGAGGATTGTGCCGTGTGTTTCCCTTCAGAAACGGAGTTAAATGCCAAAAGTGTGTCTTCCTACAAGCACTACTTCGTTTCAGGTAAATGCAGTCACTTTACACCTCAAACGAATCTACATTGTTCACGAAGCTCACACGTTTCTCACTCTTAACTGAAAAGCATTGGATGTTAGAGGACCTGTGGTTTCTATCAGTTTCAGAAACAGAGTTGAACTAGATATGGGCCGTGTGTGTAGGAAACACAGTTCTTTTGTTCTGAGCACACTCACTTTTCCCTCTGTAGAAGAGACTCTAGAAAGCAAGAGCGTGCTTCTTGCTCTAATGCAGAGTGTGTTTCATGGATGAAAACTGTGCCGTGTGTTTCCCTTCAGAAACGGAGTTAAATGCCAGGCTCTGTGTCTTTCTTCATGGAAGACTTCGTTTCAGGTAAACGCAGTAACTTTTTAGCTGAAACGAAGCTACATTGTTCACGAAGCTCACACATTTCTCGCTCTTAACTGAAAAGCATTGGATGTTAGAGGACCTGTGGTTTGTATCAGTTTCAGAAACAGAGTTGAACTAGATATGGTCTGAGTGTGTAGGAAACACAGTTCTTTTGTTCTGAGCACACTCACGTTTCCCTCTATATTAGATAATCTAGAAAGCAAGAGCGTGCTTCTTGCTCTAAAGCAGAGTGTGTTTCATGGATGAGAACTGTGCCGTGTGTTTCCCTTCAGAAACAGAGTTAAATGCCAGGCGCATGTCTTCCTACAAGCAAGACTTCGTTTCAGGTAAACGCAGTCACTTTTCACCTCAAACGAAGCTACATTGTTCACAAAGCTCACACGTTTCTCCCTCTTAAATGAAAAGCATTGGATGTTAGAGGACCTGTGGTTTGTATCAGTTTCAGAAACAGAGTTGAACAGGATGTGGTCCGTGTGTGTAGGAAACACAGTTCTTTTGTTCTGAGCACACTCACGTTTCCCTCTGTATTAGAGATTCTGGAAAGCAAGAGCGTGCTTCTTGCTCTAAAGCAGAATGTGCTTCATGGATGAGGATTGTGCCGTGTGTTTCCCTTCAGAAACGGAGTTAAATGCCACAAGTGTGTCTTCCTACAAGCACGACTTCGTTTCAGGTAAATGCAGTCACTTTACAACTCAAACGAATCTACATTGTTCACGAAGCTCACACGTTTCTCACTCTTAACTGAAAAGCATTGGATGTTAGAGGACCTGTGGTTTGTATCAGTTTCAGAAACAGAGTTGAACTAGATATGGGCCGTGTGTGTAGAAAACACACTTCTTTTGTTCTGAGCAACCTCACTTTTCCCTCTGTAGTAGAGACTCTAGAAAGCAAGAGCGTGCTTCTTGCTCTAATGCAGAGTGTGTTTCATGGATGAAAAATGTGCCGTGTGTTTCCCTTCAGAAACGGAGTTAAATGCCAGGCTCTGTGTCTTTCTTCAAGGAAGACTTCGTTTCAGGTAAACGCAGTAACTCTTCAGCTGAAACGAAGCTACATTGTTCACGAAGCTCAAAAATTTCTCGCTCTTAACTGAAAAGCATTGGATGTTAGAGGACCTGTGGTTTGTATCAGTTTCAGAAACAGAGTTGAACTAGATATGGTCTGAGTGTGTAGGAAACACAGTTCTTTTGTTCTGAGCACACTCACGTTTCCCTCTGTATTAGAGATTCTGGAAAGCAAGAGCGTGCTTCTTGCTCTAAAGCAGAATGTGCTTCATGGATGAGGATTGTGCCGTGTGTTTCCCTTCAGAAACGGAGTTAAATGCCACAAGTGTGTCTTCCTACAAGCACGACTTCGTTTCAGGTAAATGCAGTCACTTTACAACTCAAACGAATCTACATTGTTCACGAAGCTCACACGTTTCTCACTCTTAACTGAAAAGCATTGGATGTTAGAGGACCTGTGGTTTGTATCAGTTTCAGAAACAGAGTTGAACTAGATATGGGCCGTGTGTGTAGAAAACACACTTCTTTTGTTCTGAGCAACCTCACTTTTCCCTCTGTAGTAGAGACTCTAGAAAGCAAGAGCGTGCTTCTTGCTCTAATGCAGAGTGTGTTTCATGGATGAAAAATGTGCCGTGTGTTTCCCTTCAGAAACGGAGTTAAATGCCAGGCTCTGTGTCTTTCTTCAAGGAAGACTTCGTTTCAGGTAAACGCAGTAACTCTTCAGCTGAAACGAAGCTACATTGTTCACGAAGCTCAAAAATTTCTCGCTCTTAACTGAAAAGCATTGGATGTTAGAGGACCTGTGGTTTGTATCAGTTTCAGAAACAGAGTTGAACTAGATATGGTCTGAGTGTGTAGGAAACACAGTTCTTTTGTTCTGAGCACACTCACGTTTCCCTCTGTATTAGAGAATGTAGAAAGCAAGAGCGTGCTTCTTGCTCTAAAGCAGAATGAGTTCCATGGATGAGGACTGTGCCGTGTGTTTCCCGTCAGAAACGGAGTTAAATGCCAGGCTCTGTGCCTTTCTTCAAGCAAGACTTCGTTTCAGGTAAACGCAGTCACTTTTCAGCTCAAACGAAGCTACATTGTTCACAAAGCTCACAAGTTTCTCGCTCTTAACTGAAAAGCATTGGATGTTAGAGGACCTGTGGTGTGTATCAGTTTCAGAAACAGAGTTGAACAAGATATGGTCCGTGTGTAGGAAACACAGTTCTTTTGTTCTGAGCACACTCACGTTTCCCTCTGTATTAGAGACTCTAGAAAGCAAGAGCGTGCTTCTTGCTCTAAAGCAGAATGAGTTCCATGGATGAGGACTGTGCCGTGTGTTTCCCTTCAGAAACGGAGTTAAATGACAGGCTCTGTGTCTTTCTTCAAGCAAGACTTCGTTTCAGGTAAACGCAGTCACTTTTCACCTCAAACGAAGCTACATTGTTCACAAAGCCCACACGTTTCTCGCTCTTACCTGAAAAGTATTGGATGTTAGACAACCTGTGGTTTGTATCAGTTTTAGAAACAGAGTTGAACTTGATATGGTCCGTGTGTGTAGGAAACACAGTTCTTTTGTTCTGAGTACACTCACGTTTCCCTCTGTATTAGAGACTCTAGAATGCAAGAGCGTGCTTCTTGCTCTAAAGCAGATGGTGTTTCATGGATGAGAACTGTGCCGTGTGTTTCCCTTCAGAAACGGAGTTAAATGCCAGGCTCTGTGTCTTCCTACAAGCAAGAATCGTTTCAGGTAAACGCAGTCACTTTTCATCTCAAACGAAGCTACATTGTTCACGAAGCTCACACGTTTCTCGCTCTTACCTGAAAAGTATTGGATGTTAGACAACCTGTGGTTTGTATCAGTTTTAGAAACAGAGTTGAACTTGATATGGTCCGTGTGTAGGAAACACAGTTCTTTTGTTCTGCGCACACTCACGTTTCCCTCTGTATTAGAGACTCTAGAAAGCAAGAGCGTGCTTCTTGCTCTAAAGCAGAGTGTGTTTCATGGATGAGAACTGTGCCGTGTCTTTCCCGTCAGAAACGGAGTTAAATGCCAGGCTCTGTGCCTTTCTTCAAGCAAGACTTCTTTTCAGGTAAACGCAGTCACTTTTCAGCTCAAACGAAGCTACATTGTTCACGAAGCTCACAAGTTTCTCGCTCTTAACTGAAAAGCATTGGATGTTAGAGGACCTGTGGTTTGTATCAGTTTCAGAAACAGAGTTGAACTAGATATGGTCTGTGTGTGGAGGAAACAGAGTTCTTTTGTTCTGAGCACACTCACGTTTCCCTCTGTATTAGAGACTCTGGAAAGCAAGAGCGTGCTTCTTGCTCTAATGCAGAGTGTGTTTCATGGATGAGAACTGTGCCGTGTGTTTCCCTTCAGAAACGGAGTTAAATGACAGGCTCTGTGTCTTTCTTCAAGCAAGACTTCGTTTCAGGTAAACGCAGTCACTTTTCAGCTCAAACGAAGCTACATTGTTCACGAAGCTCACACGTTTCTCGCTCTTAACTGAAAAGCATTGGGTGTTAGAGGACCTGTGGTTTGCATCAGTTTCAGAAACAGAGTTGAACTAGATATGGTCTGAGTATGTAGGAAACACAGTTCTTTTGTTCTGAGCACACTCACGTTTCCCTCTGTATTAGAGATTCTGGAAAGCAAGAGCGTGCTTCTTGCTCTAAAGCAGAATGTGCTTCATGGATGAGGATTGTGCCGTGTGTTTCCCTTCAGAAACGGAGTTAAATGCCACAAGTGTGTCTTCCTACAAGCACGACTTCGTTTCAGGTAAATGCAGTCACTTTACAACTCAAACGAATCTACATTGTTCACGAAGCTCACACGTTTCTCACTCTTAACTGAAAAGCATTGGATGTTAGAGGACCTGTGGTTTGTATCAGTTTCAGAAACAGAGTTGAACTAGATATGGGCCGTGTGTGTAGGAAACACACTTCTTTTGTTCTGAGCACACTCACTTTTCCCTCTGTAGTAGAGACTCTAGAAAGCAAGAGCGTGCTTCTTGCTCTAATGCAGAGTGTGTTTCATGGATGAAAAATGTGCCGTGTGTTTCCCTTCAGAAACGGAGTTAAATGCCAGGCTCTGTGTCTTTCTTCAAGGAAGACTTCGTTTCAGGTAAACACAGTAACTCTTCAGCTGAAACGAAGCTACATTGTTCACGAAGCTCAAAAATTTCTCGCTCTTAACTGAAAAGCATTGGATGTTAGAGGACCTGTGGTTTGTATCAGTTTCAGAAACAGAGTTGAACTAGATATGGTCTGAGTGTGTAGGAAACACAGTTCTTTTGTTCTGAGCACACTCACGTTTCCCTCTGTATTAGAGAATGTAGAAAGCAAGAGCGTGCTTCTTGCTCTAAAGCAGAATGAGTTCCATGGATGAGGACTGTGCCGTGTGTTTCCCGTCAGAAACGGAGTTAAATGCCAGGCTCTGTGCCTTTCTTCAAGCAAGACTTCGTTTCAGGTAAACGCAGTCACTTTTCAGCTCAAACGAAGCTACATTGTTCACAAAGCTCACAAGTTTCTCGCTCTTAACTGAAAAGCATTGGATGTTAGAGGACCTGTGGTGTGTATCAGTTTCAGAAACAGAGTTGAACAAGATATGGTCCGTGTGTAGGAAACACAGTTCTTTTGTTCTGAGCACACTCACGTTTCCCTCTGTATTAGAGACTCTAGAAAGCAAAGCGTGCTTCTTGCTCTAAAGCAGAATGAGTTCCATGGATGAGGACTGTGCCGTGTGTTTCCCTTCAGAAACGGAGTTAAATGACAGGCTCTGTGTCTTTCTTCAAGCAAGACTTCGTTTCAGGTAAACGCAGTCACTTTTCACCTCAAACGAAGCTACATTGTTCACAAAGCCCACACGTTTCTCGCTCTTACCTGAAAAGTATTGGATGTTAGACAACCTGTGGTTTGTATCAGTTTTAGAAACAGAGTTGAACTTGATATGGTCCGTGTGTAGGAAACACAGTTCTTTTGTTCTGCGCACACTCACGTTTCCCTCTGTATTAGAGACTCTAGAAAGCAAGAGCGTGCTTCTTGCTCTAAAGCAGAGTGTGTTTCATGGATGAGAACTGTGCTGTGTGTGTTTCCCGTCAGAAACGGAGTTAAATGCCAGGCTCTGTGCCTTTCTTCAAGCAAGACTTCTTTTCAGGTAAACGCAGTCACTTTTCAGCTCAAACGAAGCTACATTGTTCACGAAGCTCACAAGTTTCTCGCTCTTAACTGAAAAGCATTGGATGTTAGAGGACCTGTGGTTTGTATCAGTTTCAGAAACAGAGTTGAACTAGATATGGTCTGTGTGTGGAGGAAACACAGTTCTTTTGTTCTGAGCACACTCACGTTTCCCTCTGTATTAGAGACTCTAGAAAGCAAAAGCCTGCTTCTTGCTTTAAAGCAGAACGTGTTTCATGGATGAGAACTGTGCCGTGTGTTTCCCTTCAGAAACGGAGTAAATGCCAGAAGTGTGTCTTCCTACAAGCAAGACTTCGTTTCAGGTAAACGCAGTCACTTTTCAGCTCAAACGAAGCTACATTGTTCACGAAGCTCACACGTTTCTCGCTCTTAACTGAAAAGCATTGGATGTTAGAGGACCTGTGGTTTGTATCAGTTTCAGAAACAGAGTTGAACTAGATATGGTCTGTGTGTGTAGGAAACACAGTTCTTTTGTTCTGAGCACACTCACGTTTCCCTCTGTATTAGAGATTCTGGAAAGCAAGAGCGTGCTTCTTGCTCTAAAGCAGAATGTGTTTCATGGATGAGGATTGTGACGTGTGTTTCCCTTCAGAAATGGAGTTAAATGCCAAAAGTGTGTCTTCCTACAAGCACGACTTCGTTTCAGGTAAATGCAGTCACTTTACACCTCAAACGAATCTACATTGTTCACGAAGCTCACACGTTTCTCACTCTTAACTGAAAAGCATTGGATGTTAGAGGACCTGTGGTTTCTATCAGTTTCAGAAACAGAGTTGAACTAGATATGGGCCGTGTGTGTAGGAAACACAGTTCTTTTGTTCTGAGCACACTCACTTTTCCCTCTGTAGTAGAGACTCTAGAAAGCAAGAGCGTGCTTATTGCTCTAAAGCAGAATGTGTTTCATGGATGAGGACTGTGCCGTGTGTTTCCCTTCAGAAACGGAGTTAAATGCCAGGCTCTGTGTCTTCCTTCATGGAAGACTTCGTTTCAGGTAAACGCAGTAACTTTTTAGCTGAAACGAAGCTACATTGTTCACGAAGCTCACACATTTCTCGCTCTTAACTGAAAAGCATTGGATGTTAGAGGACCTGTGGTTTGTATCAGTTTCAGAAACAGAGTTGAACTAGATATGGTCTGAGTGTGTAGGAAACACAGTTCTTTTGTTCTGAGCACACTCACGTTTCCCTCTATATTAGATAATCTAGAAAGCAAGAGCGTGCTTCTTGCTCTAAAGCAGAGTGTGTTTCATGGATGAGGACTGTGCCGTGTGTTTCCCTTCAGAAACGGAGTTAAATAACAGGCTCTGTGTCTTTCTTCAAGCAAGACTTCGTTTCAGGTAAACGCAGTCACTTTTCACCACAAACGAAGCTACATTGTTCACAAAGCCCACACGTTTCTCGCTCTTAACTGAAAAGAATTGTATGTTAGAGGACCTGAGTTTTGTATCAGTTTCAGAAACAGAGTTGAACTAGATATGGTCCGTGTGTAGGAAACACAGTTCTTTTGTTCTGAGCACACTCACGTTTCCCTCTGTATTAGAGACTCTAGAAAGCAAAAGCCAGCTTCTTGCTTTAAAGCAGAACGTGTTTCATGGATGAGAACTGTGCCGTGTGTTTCCCTTCAGAAACGGAGTAAATGCCAGAAGTGTGTCTTCCTACAAGCAAGACTTCGTTTCAGGTAAACGCAGTCACTTTTCAGCTCAAACGAAGCTACATTGTTCACGAAGCTCACACGTTTCTCGCTCTTAACTGAAAAGCATTGGATGTTAGAGGACCTGTGGTTTGTATCAGTTTCAGAAACAGAGTTGAACTAGATATGGTCTGTGTGTGTAGGAAACACAGTTCTTTTGTTCTGAGCACACTCACGTTTCCCTCTGTATTAGAGATTCTGGAAAGCAAGAGCGTGCTTCTTGCTCTAAAGCAGAATGTGTTTCATGGATGAGGATTGTGCCGTGTGTTTCCCTTCAGAAACGGAGTTAAATGCCAAAAGTGTGTCTTCCTACAAGCACTACTTCGTTTCAGGTAAATGCAGTCACTTTACACCTCAAACGAATCTACATTGTTCACGAAGCTCACACGTTTCTCACTCTTAACTGAAAAGCATTGGATGTTAGAGGACCTGTGGTTTCTATCAGTTTCAGAAACAGAGTTGAACTAGATATGGGCCGTGTGTGTAGGAAACACAGTTCTTTTGTTCTGAGCACACTCACTTTTCCCTCTGTAGAAGAGACTCTAGAAAGCAAGAGCGTGCTTCTTGCTCTAATGCAGAGTGTGTTTCATGGATGAAAACTGTGCCGTGTGTTTCCCTTCAGAAACGGAGTTAAATGCCAGGCTCTGTGTCTTTCTTCATGGAAGACTTCGTTTCAGGTAAACGCAGTAACTTTTTAGCTGAAACGAAGCTACATTGTTCACGAAGCTCACACATTTCTCGCTCTTAACTGAAAAGCATTGGATGTTAGAGGACCTGTGGTTTGTATCAGTTTCAGAAACAGAGTTGAACTAGATATGGTCTGAGTGTGTAGGAAACACAGTTCTTTTGTTCTGAGCACACTCACGTTTCCCTCTATATTAGATAATCTAGAAAGCAAGAGCGTGCTTCTTGCTCTAAAGCAGAGTGTGTTTCATGGATGAGAACTGTGCCGTGTGTTTCCCTTCAGAAACAGAGTTAAATGCCAGGCGCATGTCTTCCTACAAGCAAGACTTCGTTTCAGGTAAACGCAGTCACTTTTCACCTCAAACGAAGCTACATTGTTCACAAAGCTCACACGTTTCTCCCTCTTAAATGAAAAGCATTGGATGTTAGAGGACCTGTGGTTTGTATCAGTTTCAGAAACAGAGTTGAACAGGATGTGGTCCGTGTGTGTAGGAAACACAGTTCTTTTGTTCTGAGCACACTCACGTTTCCCTCTGTATTAGAGACTCTAGAAAGCAAGAGCATGCTTCTTGCTCTAAAGCAGAGTGTGTTTCATGGATGAGAACTTTGCAGTGAGTTTCCCTTCAGAAACGGAGTTAAATGTCAGGCGTGTGTCTTCCTACAAGCAAGACTTCGTTTCAGGTAAACGCAGTAACTTTTCAGCTCAAACGAAGCTACATTGTTCACAAAGCTCACACGTTTCTCCCTCTTAACTGAAAAGCATTGGATGTTAGACGACCTGGGGTTTGTATCAATTTTAGAAACAGAGTTGAACTAGATATGGTCCGTGTGTGTAGGAAACACAGTTCTTTTGTTCTGAGTACACTCACGTTTCCCTCTGTATTAGAGACTCTAGAAAGCAAGAGCGTGCTTCTTGCTCTAAAGCAGATGGTGTTTCATGGATGAGAACTGTGCCGTGTGTTTCCCTTCAGAAACGGAGTTAAATGCCAGGCTCTGTGTCTTCCTACAAGCAAGAATCGTTTCAGGTAAACGCAGTCACTTTTCATCTCAAACGAAGCTACATTGTTCACGAAGCTCACACGTTTCTCGCTCTTACCTGAAAAGTATTGGATGTTAGACAACCTGTGGTTTGTATCAGTTTCAGAAACAGAGTTGAACTTGATATGGTCCGTGTGTAGGAAACACAGTTCTTTTGTTCTGCGCACACTCACGTTTCCCTCTGTATTAGAGACTCTAGAAAGCAAGAGCGTGCTTCTTGCTCTAAAGCAGAGTGTGTTTCATGGATGAGAACTGTGCCGTGTGTTTCCCGTCAGAAACGGAGTTAAATGCCAGGCTCTGTGCCTTTCTTCAAGCAAGACTTCTTTTCAGGTAAACGCAGTCACTTTTCAGCTCAAACGAAGCTACATTGTTCACGAAGCTCACAAGTTTCTCGCTCTTAACTGAAAAGCATTGGATTTTAGAGGACCTGTGGTTTGTATCAGTTTCAGAAACAGAGTTGAACTAGAGATGGTCCGTGGGTAGGAAACACAGTTCTTTTGTTCTGAGCACACTCACGTTTCCCTCTGTATTAGAGACTCTAGAAAACAAGAGCGTGCTTCTTGCTCTAAAGCAGAATGAGTTCCATGGATGAGGACTGTGCCGTGTGTTTCCCTTCAGAAACGGAGTTAAATGACAGGCTCTGTGTCTTTCTTCAAGCAAGACTTCGTTTCAGGTAAACGCAGTCACTTTTCACCTCAAACGAAGCTACATTGTTCACAAAGCCCACATGTTTCTCGCTCTTAACTGAAAAGAATTGTATGTTAGAGGACCTGTGTTTTGTATCAGTTTCAGAAACAGAGTTGAACTAGATATGGTCCGTGTGTAGGAAACACAGTTCTTTTGTTCTGAGCACACTCACGTTTCCCTCTGTATTAGAGACTCTAGAAAGCAAAAGCGTGCTTCTTGCTCTAAAGCAGAACGTGTTTCATGGAGGAGAACTGTGCCGTGTGTTTCCCTTCAGAAACGGAGTAAATGCCAGAAGTGTGTCTTCCTACAAGCAAGACTTCGTTTCAGGTAAACGCAGTCACTTTTCAGCTCAAACGAAGCTACATTGTTCACGAAGCTCACACGTTTCTCGCTCTTAACTGAAAAGCAATGGATGATAGAGGACCTGTGGTTTGTGTCAGTTTCAGAAACAGAGTTGAACTAGATATGGTCTGTGTGTGGAGGAAACACAGTTCTTTTGTTCTGAGCACACTCACGTTTCCCTCTGTATTAGAGATTCTGGAATGCAAGAGCGTGCTTCTTGCTCTAAAGCAGAATGTGTTTCATGGATGAGGATTGTGCCGTGTGTTTCCCTTCAGAAACCGAGTTAAATGCCAGAAGTGTGTCTTCCTACAAGCACGACTTCGTTCAGGTAAATGCAGTCACTTTACACCTCAAACGAATCTACATTGTTCACGAAGCTCACACGTTTCTCACTCTTAACTGAAAAGCATTGGATGTTAGAGGACCTGTGGTTTGTATCAGTTTCAGAAACAGAGTTGAACTAGATATGGGCCGTGTGTGTAGGAAACACAGTTCTTTTGTTCTGAGCACAGTCACTTTTCCCTCTGTAGTAGAGACTCTAGAAAGCAAGAGCGTGCTTCTTGCTCTAATGCAGAGTGTGTTTCATGGATGAAAACTGTGCCGTGTGTTTCCCTTCAGAAACGGAGTTAAATGCCAGGCTCTGTGTCTTTCTTCAAGGAAGACTTCGTTTCAGGTAAACGCAGTAACTTTTCAGCTGAAACGAAGCTACATTGTTCACGAAGCTCACACATTTCTCGCTCTTAACTGAAAAGCATTGGATGTTAGAGGACCTGTGGTTTGTATCAGTTTCAGAAACAGAGTTGAACTAGATATGGTCTGAGTGTGTAGGAAACACAGTTCTTTTGTTCTGAGCACACTCACGTTTACCTCTGTAATAGAGACTCTAGAAAGCAAGAGCATGCTTCTTGCTCTAAAGCAGAGTGTGTTTCATGGATGAGAACTTTGCAGTGAGTTTCCCTTCAGAAATGGAGTTAAATGCCAGGCGTGTGTCTTCCTACAAGCAAGTCTTCTTTTCAGGTAAATGCAGTCACTTTTCAGCTCAAACGAAGCTACATTGTTCACAAAGCTCACACGTTTCTCCCTCTTAACTGAAAAGCATTGGATGTTAGACGACCTGGGGTTTGTATCAATTTTAGAAACAGAGTTGAACTAGATATGGTCCGTGTGTGTAGGAAACACAGTTCTTTTGTTCTGAGTACACTCACGTTTCCCTCTGTATTAGAGACTCTAGAAAGCAAGAACGTGCTTCTTGCTCTATAGCAGAGTGTGTTTCATGGATGCGAACTGTGCCGTGTGTTTCCCTTCAGAAACAGAGTTAAATGCCAGGCTCTGTGTCTTCCTACAAGCAAGAATCGTTTCAGGTAAACGCAGTCACTTTTCATCTCAAACGAAGCTACATTGTTCACGAAGCTCACACGTTTCTCGCTCTTACCTGAAAAGTATTGGATGTTAGACAACCTGTGGTTTGTATCAGTTTCAGAAACAGAGTTGAATTTGATATGGTCCGTGTGTAGGAAACACAGTTCTTTTGTTCTGCGCACACTCACGTTTCCCTCTGTATTAGAGACTCTAGAAAGCAAGAGCGTGCTTCTTGCTCTAATGCAGAGTGTGTTTCATGGATGAGAACTGTGCCGTGTGTTTCCCGTCAGAAACGGAGTTAAATGCCAGGCATGTGTCTTCCTACAAGCAAGTCTTCTTTTCAGGTAAATGCAGTCACTTTTCAGCTCAAACGAAGCTACATTGTTCACAAAGCTCACACGTTTCTCCCTCTTAACTGAAAAGCATTGGATGTTAGACGACCTGGGGTTTGTATCAATTTTAGAAACAGAGTTGAACTAGATATGGTCCGTGTGTGTAGGAAACACAGTTCTTTTGTTCTGAGTACACTCACGTTTCCCTCTGTATTAGAGACTCTAGAAAGCAAGAACGTGCTTCTTGCTCTAAAGCAGAGTGTGTTTCATGGATGAGAACTGTGCCGTGTGTTTCCCTTCAGAAACGGAGTTAAATGCCAGGCTCTGTGTCTTCCTACAAGCAAGAATCGTTTCAGGTAAACGCAGTCACTTTTCATCTCAAACGAAGCTACATTGTTCACGAAGCTCACACGTTTCTCGCTCTTACCTGAAAAGTATTGGATGTTAGACAACCTGTGGTTTGTATCAGTTTCAGAAACAGAGTTGAACTTGATATGGTCCGTGTGTAGGAAACACAGTTCTTTTGTTCTGCGCACACTCACGTTTCCCTCTGTATTAGAGATTCTAGAAAGCAAGAGCGTGCTTCTTGCTCTAATGAAGAGTGTGTTTCCTGGATGAGGATTGTGCCGTGTGTTTCCCTTCAGAAACGGAGTTAAATGCCAGAAATGTGTCTTCCTACAAGCACGACTTCGTTTCAGGTAAATGCATTCACTTTACACCTCAAAGGAATCTACATTGTTCACGAAGCTCACACGTTTCTCACTCTTAACTGAAAAGCATTGGATGTTAGAGGACCTGTGGTTTGTATTAGTTTCAGAAACAGAGTTGAACTAGATATGGTCCGTGTGTGTAGGAAACACACTTTTTTGTTCTAAGCACACTCACGTTTCCCTCTGTAGTAGAGACTCTAGAAAGCAAGAGCGTGCTTCTTGCTCTTATGCAGAGTGTGTTTCATGGATGAAAACTGTGCCGTGTGTTTCCCTTCAGAAACGGAGTTAAATGCCAGGCTCTGTGTCTTTCTTCAAGAAAGACTTCGTTTCAGGTAAACGCAGTCACTTTTCATCTCAAACGAAACTACATTGTTCACGAAGCTCACACGTTTCTCGCTCTTACCTGAAAAGCATTGGATGTTAGACAACCTGTGGTTTGTATCAGTTTCAGAAACAGAGTTGAACTAGATATGGTCTGAGTGTGTAGGAAACACAGTTCTTTTGTTCTGAGCACACTCACGTTTCCCTCTATATTAGATAATCTAGAAAGCAAGAGCGTGCTTCTTGCTCTAAAGCAGAGTGTGTTTCATGGATGAGAACTGTGCCGTGTGTTTCCCTTCAGAAACAGAGTTAAATGCCAGGCGCATGTCTTCCTACAAGCAAGACTTCGTTTCAGGTAAACGCAGTCACTTTTCACCTCAAACGAAGCTACATTGTTCACAAAGCTCACACGTTTCTCCCTCTTAACTGAAAAGCATTGGATGTTAGAGGACCTGTGGTTTGTATCAGTTTCAGAAACAGAGTTGAACAGGATGTGGTCCGTGTGTGTAGGAAACACAGTTCTTTTGTTCTGAGCACACTCACGTTTCCCTCTGTATTAGAGACTCTAGAAAGCAAGAGCATGCTTCTTGCTCTAAAGCAGAGTGTGTTTCATGGATGAGAACTTTGCAGTGAGTTTCCCTTCAGAAACGGAGTTAAATGCCAGGCGTGTGTCTTCCTACAAGCAAGACTTCGTTTCAGGTAAACGCAGTCACTTTTCAGCTCAAACGAAGCTACATTGTTCACAAAGCTCCCACGTTTCTCCCTCTTAACTGAAAAGCATTGGATGTTAGAGGACCTGTGGTTTGTATCAGTTTCAGAAACAGAGTTGAACTAGATATGGTCTGTGTGTGTAGGAAACACAGTTCTTTTGTTCTGAGCACACTCACGTTTCCCTCTGTATTAGAGACTCTAGAAAGCAAGAGCGTGCTTCTTGCTCTAAAGCAGAGTGTTTTCATGGAAGAGAACTGTGCCGTGTGTTTCCCTTCAGAAACGGAGTTAAATGCCAGGCATGTGTCTTCCTACAAGCAAGACTTCTTTTCAG
>CATKUP010000996.1:0-21000 GCA_949786385.1 Onychomys leucogaster
ACAGAGTTGAACTAGATATGGTCCGTGTGTGTAGGAAACACAGTTCTTTTTTTCTGAGCACACTCACGTTTCCCATTGTATTAGAGAATCTAGAAAGCAAGAGCGTGCTTCTAGCTCTGAAGCAGAGTGTGATCAATGGATGAGAACTCTGCTGTGTGTTCCACTTCAGAAATGGAGTTAAATCCCAGGCTCTGAGTCTTCCTATAAGCAAGACTTTGTATCAGTTAAGGGCAGTTACTTTACAGGTCAAACGAACTACATCATACACAAAGCTCACACGTTTCTCGGTCATAATTGAAAAGCATTGCATGTTACAGGACCTGTGCTTTGTGTCAGTTTCAGAAGAGTTGAACTAGATATGGTCCGTATGTGTAGGAAACACAGTTTTTTTTGTTCTGAGCACCATCACGTTTCCTGCTGTATTAGAGACTCTAGAAAAGAAGAGCGTGCTTCTTGATCTATTGCAGAGTGTGATTCATGGATCAAAACTGTGCTGTGTGTTTCCTTTCAGAAATCGAGTTAAATCCCAGGCTCTGGGTTTTCCTACAAGCAAGCCTTCATTTCAGGTAAGGGCAGTCACTTTTCAGCTCAAATGAACTATATCGTTCACGAAGCTAACACATTTCTCATCTTAACTAACAAGCATTGGATGTTAGAGGACCAGTGCTTTGTATCAGTTTCAGAAGCAGAGTTAGACTAGATATGGTCCGTATGTGTTGGAAAAACCATTCTTTTGTTCTAAGCACACTCATGTTTCCTGCTGTCTTAGAGAATCTAGAAAGCAAGAGCGTGCTTCTTGCTCTAAAGCAGAGTGTGTTTCATGGATGAGAACTGTGCCGTGTGTTTCCCTTCAGAAACGGAGTTAAATGCCAGGCTCTGTGCCTTCCTACAAGCAAGACTTCGTTTCAGGTAAACGCATCACTTTTCACCTCAAACGAAGCTACATTGTTCACAAAGCAAACACGTTTCTCGCTCTTAACTGAAAAGCATTGGTTGTTAGAGGACCTGTGGTTTGTATCAGTTTCAGAAACAGAGTTGAACTAGAAATGGTCTGTGTGTGTAGGAAACACAGTTCTTTTGTTCTGAGCACACTCAAGTTTCCCTCTGTATTAGAGATTCTAGAATGCAAGAGCGTGCTTTTTGCTCTAAAGCAGTATGTTTCATGGATGAGAACTGTGCCGTGTGTTTCCCTTCAGAAACGGAGTTAAATGCCAGGCTCTGTGTCTTTCTTCAAGCAAGACTTCGTTTCAGGTAAACGCAGTCACTTTTCAGCTCAAACGAAGCTACATTGTTCATGAAGCTCACATGTTTCTCGCTCTTAACTGAAAAGCATTGGATGTTAGAGGACCTGTGGTTTGTATCAGTTTCAAAAACAGAGTTGAACTAGATATAGTCCGTGTGTAGGAAACACAGTTCTTTTGTTCTGAGCACACTCACGTTTCCCTCTGTATTAGAAATCCTAGAAAGCAAGAGCGTGCTTCTTCCTCTAAAGCAGAGTGTGTTTCATGGATGAGAACTGTGCTGTGTGTTTCCTTCAGAAACGGAGTTAAATGCCAGGCTCTGTGTCTTTCTTCAAGCAAGAATTCGTTTCAGGTAAACGCAGTCACTTTTCACCTCAAACGAAGCTACATTGATCACGAAACTCACACGTTTCTCGCTCTTAACTGAAAAGCACTGGATGTTAGTGGACCTGTGGTTTGTATCAGTTTCAGAAACAGAGTTGAACTAGATATGGTCCGTGTGTGTAGGAAACACAGTTCTTTTGTTCTGAGCACACTCACGTTTCCCTCTGTATTAGAGATTCCAGAAAGCAAGAGCGTGCTTCTTGCTCTAAAGCAGAGTGTGTTTCATCGATGAGAAGTGTGCCATGTGTTTCCCTTCAGAAACGGAGTTAAATGCCAGGCTCTGTGTATTCCTTCAAGCAAGACTTCGTTTCAGGTAAACACAGTCACTTTTCGTATCAAACGAAGCTACATTGTTCACAAAGCTCACACATTTCTTGCTCTTAACTGAAAAGCATTGTATGTTAGAGGACCTGGGGTTTGTATCAGTTTCAGAAACAGAGTTGAACTAGATATGGTCCATGTGTGTAGGAAACACAGTTCTTTTGTTCTGAGCACACTCACGTTTCCCTCTGTATTAGAGATTCTAGAAAGAAAGAGCATGCTTCTTGCTCTAAAGCAGAGTGTGTTTCATGGAAGAGAACTGTGCCGTGTGTTTCCCTTCAGAAATGGAGTTCAATGCCAGGCTGTGTGTATTCCTTCAAACAAGACTTCGTTTCAGGTAAACACAGTCACTTTTCACCTCAAACGAAGCTACATTGATCACGAACCTCACACGTTTCTCGCTCTTAACGGAAAAGCACTGGATGTTAGTGGACCTGTGGTTTGTATCAGTTTCAGAAACAGAGTTGAACTAGATATGGTCCGTGTGTGTAGGAAACACATTTCTTTTGTTCTGAGCACACTCACGTTGCCCTCTGTATTAGAGACTCTAGAAATCAAGAGCGTGCTTCTTGCTCTAAAGCAGAGTGTGATCAATGAATGAGAACTCTGCAGTGTGTTTCCCTTCAGAAACGGAGTTAAATGCCAGTCATGTGTCTTCCTAAAAGCAAGACTTCGTTTCAGGTAAACGCAGTAACTTTTCAGCTCAAACGAAGCTACATTGTTCACGAAGCTCACACGTTTCTCGGTCTTAACTGAAAATCATTGGATGTTAGAGGACCTGTGGTTTGTATCAGTTTCAGAAACAGAGTTGAACTATATATAGTCCGTGTACAGGAAACACAGTTCTTTTGTTCTGAGCACACTCACGTTTCCCTCTGTATTAGAGATCCTAGAAAGCAAGAGCGTGCTTCTTGCTCTAAAGCAGAGTGTGTTTCATGGATGAGAACTGTGCTGTGTGTTTCCTTCAGAAACGGAGTTAAATGCCAGGCTCTGTGTCTTTCTTCAAGCAAGAATTCGTTTCAGGTAAACGCAGTCACTTTTCACCTCAAACGAAGCTACATTGATCACGAACCTCACACGTTTCTCGCTCTTAACTGAAAAGCATTGCATGTTAGTGGACCTGTAGTTTGTATCAGTTTTAGAAACAGAGTTGAACTAGATATGGTCCGTGTGTGTAGGAAACACAGTTCTTTTGTTCTGAGCACACTCACGTTTCCCTCTGTATTAGAGATTCTGGAAAGCAAGAGCGTGCTTCTTGCTCTAAAGCAGAGTGTGTTTCATGGATGAGAATTGTGCCGTGTGTTTCCCTTCAGAAACGGAGTTAAATGCCAGTCATGTGTCTTCCTACAAGCAAGACTTCGTTTCAGGTAAACGCAGTCACTTTTCACCTCAAACGAAGCTACATTGTTCACGAAGCTCACACGTTTCCCGGTCTTAACTGAAAAGCATTGGATGTTAAAGGACCTGTGGTTTGTATCAGTTTCAGAAACAGAGTTGAACTAGATATAGTCCGTGTGTAGGAAACACAGTTCTTTTGTTCTGAGCACACTCACGTTTCCCTCTGTATTAGAGATCCTAGAAAGCAAGAGCGTGCTTCTTGCTCTAAAGCAGAGTGTGTTTCATGGAAGAGAACTGTGCCCTGTGTTTCCCTCCAGAAACGGAGTTAAATGCCAGGACTGTGTCTTTCTTCAAGCAAGACTTCCTTTCCGGTAAACGCAGTCACTTTACAGCTCAAACGAAGCTACATTGTTCACAAAGCTCACACATTTCTCACTCTTAACTGAAAAGCATTGGATGTTAGAGGACCTGGGGTTTGTATCAGTTTCAGAAACAGAGTTGAACTAGATATGGTCTATGTGTGTAGGAAACACATTTCTTTTGTTCTGAGCACACTCACGTTTCCCTATGTATTAGAGATTCCAGAAAGCAAGAGCGTGCTTCTTGCTCTAAAGCAGAGTGTGTTTCATCGATGAGAAGTGTGCTATGTGTTTCCCTTCAGAAACGGAGTTAAATGCCAGTCATGTGTCTACCTACAAGCAAGACTTTGTTTCAGGTAAACGCAGTCACTTTTCAGCTGAAACGAAGCTACATTGTTCACGAAGCTCACACGTTTCTCGCTCTTAACTGAAAAGCATTGGATGTTAGAGGACCTGTGGTTTGTATCAGTTTCAGAAACAGAGTTGAACTAGATATGGTCCGTGTGTGTAGGAAACACAGTTCTTTTTTTCTGAGCACACTCACGTTTCCCATTGTATTAGAGAATCTAGAAAGTAAGAGCGTGCTTCTAGCTCTGAAGCAGAGTGTGATCAATGGATGAGAACTCTGCTGTGTGTTCCACTTCAGAAATGGAGTTAAATCCCAGGCTCTGAGTCTTCCTATAAGCAAGACTTTGTATCAGTTAAGGGCAGTTACTTTACAGGTCAAACGAACTACATCATACACAAAGCTCACACGTTTCTCGGTCATAATTGAAAAGCATTGCATGTTACAGGACCTGTGCTTTGTGTCAGTTTCAGAAGAGTTGAACTAGATATGGTACGTATGTGTAGGAAACACAGTTTTTTTTGTTCTGAGCACCATCACGTTTCCTGCTGTATTAGAGACTCTAGAAAAGAAGAGCGTGCTTCTTGCTCTATTGCAGAGTGTGATTCATGGATCAAAACTGTGCTGTGTGTTTCCTTTCAGAAATCGAGTTAAATCCCAGGCTCTGGGTTTTCCTACAAGCAAGCCTTCATTTCAGGTAAGGGCAGTCACTTTTCAGCTCAAATGAACTATATCGTTCACGAAGCTAACACATTTCTCATCTTAACTAAAAAGCATTGGATGTTAGAGGACCAGTGCTTTGTATCAGTTTCAGAAGCAGAGTTAGACTAGATATGGTCCGTATGTGTTGGAAAAACCATTCTTTTGTTCTAAGCACACTCATGTTTCCTGCTGTCTTAGAGAATCTAGAAAGCAAGAGCGTGCTTCTTGCTCTAAAGCAGAGTGTGTTTCATGGATGAGAACTGTGCCGTGTGTTTCCCTTCAGAAACGGAGTTAAATGCCAGGCTCTGTGCCTTCCTACAAGCAAGACTTCGTTTCAGGTAAACGCATCACTTTTCACCTCAAACGAAGCTACATTGTTCACAAAGCAAACACGTTTCTCGCTCTTAACTGAAAAGCATTGGTTGTTAGAGGACCTGTGGTTTGTATCAGTTTCAGAAACAGAGTTGAACTAGAAATGGTCTGTGTGTGTAGGAAACACAGTTCTTTTGTTCTGAGCACACTCACGTTTCCCTCTGTATTAGAAATCCTAGAAAGCAAGAGCGTGCTTCTTCCTCTAAAGCAGAGTGTGTTTCATGGATGAGAACTGTGCTGTGTGTTTCCTTCAGAAACGGAGTTAAATGCCAGGCTCTGTGTCTTTCTTCAAGCAAGAATTCGTTTCAGGTAAACGCAGTCACTTTTCACCTCAAACGAAGCTACATTGATCACGAAACTCACACGTTTCTCGCTCTTAACTGAAAAGCACTGGATGTTAGTGGACCTGTGGTTTGTATCAGTTTCAGAAACAGAGTTGAACTAGATATGGTCCGTGTGTGTAGGAAACACAGTTCTTTTGTTCTGAGCACACTCACGTTTCCCTCTGTATTAGAGATTCCAGAAAGCAAGAGCGTGCTTCTTGCTCTAAAGCAGAGTGTGTTTCATCGATGAGAAGTGTGCCATGTGTTTCCCTTCAGAAACGGAGTTAAATGCCAGGCTCTGTGTATTCCTTCAAGCAAGACTTCGTTTCAGGTAAACACAGTCACTTTTCGTATCAAACGAAGCTACATTGTTCACAAAGCTCACACATTTCTTGCTCTTAACTGAAAAGCATTGTATGTTAGAGGACCTGGGGTTTGTATCAGTTTCAGAAACAGAGTTGAACTAGATATGGTCCATGTGTGTAGGAAACACAGTTCTTTTGTTCTGAGCACACTCACGTTTCCCTCTGTATTAGAGATTCTAGAAAGAAAGAGCATGCTTCTTGCTCTAAAGCAGAGTGTGTTTCATGGAAGAGAACTGTGCCGTGTGTTTCCCTTCAGAAATGGAGTTCAATGCCAGGCTGTGTGTATTCCTTCAAACAAGACTTCGTTTCAGGTAAACACAGTCACTTTTCACCTCAAACGAAGCTACATTGATCACGAACCTCACACGTTTCTCGCTCTTAACGGAAAAGCACTGGATGTTAGTGGACCTGTGGTTTGTATCAGTTTCAGAAACAGAGTTGAACTAGATATGGTCCGTGTGTGTAGGAAACACATTTCTTTTGTTCTGAGCACACTCACGTTGCCCTCTGTATTAGAGACTCTAGAAATCAAGAGCGTGCTTCTTGCTCTAAAGCAGAGTGTGATCAATGAATGAGAACTCTGCAGTGTGTTTCCCTTCAGAAACGGAGTTAAATGCCAGTCATGTGTCTTCCTAAAAGCAAGACTTCGTTTCAGGTAAACGCAGTAACTTTTCAGCTCAAACGAAGCTACATTGTTCACGAAGCTCACACGTTTCTCGGTCTTAACTGAAAATCATTGGATGTTAGAGGACCTGTGGTTTGTATCAGTTTCAGAAACAGAGTTGAACTATATATAGTCCGTGTACAGGAAACACAGTTCTTTTGTTCTGAGCACACTCACGTTTCCCTCTGTATTAGAGATCCTAGAAAGCAAGAGCGTGCTTCTTGCTCTAAAGCAGAGTGTGTTTCATGGATGAGAACTGTGCTGTGTGTTTCCTTCAGAAACGGAGTTAAATGCCAGGCTCTGTGTCTTTCTTCAAGCAAGAATTCGTTTCAGGTAAACGCAGTCACTTTTCACCTCAAACGAAGCTACATTGATCACGAACCTCACACGTTTCTCGCTCTTAACTGAAAAGCATTGCATGTTAGTGGACCTGTAGTTTGTATCAGTTTTAGAAACAGAGTTGAACTAGATATGGTCCGTGTGTGTAGGAAACACAGTTCTTTTGTTCTGAGCACACTCACGTTTCCCTCTGTATTAGAGATTCTGGAAAGCAAGAGCGTGCTTCTTGCTCTAAAGCAGAGTGTGTTTCATGGATGAGAATTGTGCCGTGTGTTTCCCTTCAGAAACGGAGTTAAATGCCAGTCATGTGTCTTCCTACAAGCAAGACTTCGTTTCAGGTAAACGCAGTCACTTTTCACCTCAAACGAAGCTACATTGTTCACGAAGCTCACACGTTTCCCGGTCTTAACTGAAAAGCATTGGATGTTAAAGGACCTGTGGTTTGTATCAGTTTCAGAAACAGAGTTGAACTAGATATAGTCCGTGTGTAGGAAACACAGTTCTTTTGTTCTGAGCACACTCACGTTTCCCTCTGTATTAGAGATCCTAGAAAGCAAGAGCGTGCTTCTTGCTCTAAAGCAGAGTGTGTTTCATGGAAGAGAACTGTGCCCTGTGTTTCCCTCCAGAAACGGAGTTAAATGCCAGGACTGTGTCTTTCTTCAAGCAAGACTTCCTTTCCGGTAAACGCAGTCACTTTACAGCTCAAACGAAGCTACATTGTTCACAAAGCTCACACATTTCTCACTCTTAACTGAAAAGCATTGGATGTTAGAGGACCTGGGGTTTGTATCAGTTTCAGAAACAGAGTTGAACTAGATATGGTCTATGTGTGTAGGAAACACATTTCTTTTGTTCTGAGCACACTCACGTTTCCCTATGTATTAGAGATTCCAGAAAGCAAGAGCGTGCTTCTTGCTCTAAAGCAGAGTGTGTTTCATCGATGAGAAGTGTGCCATGTGTTTCCCTTCAGAAACGGAGTTAAATGCCAGTCATGTGTCTACCTACAAGCAAGACTTTGTTTCAGGTAAACGCAGTCACTTTTCAGCTGAAACGAAGCTACATTGTTCACGAAGCTCACACGTTTCTCGCTCTTAACTGAAAAGCATTGGATGTTAGAGGACCTGTGGTTTGTATCAGTTTCAGAAACAGAGTTGAACTAGATATGGTCCGTGTGTGTAGGAAACACAGTTCTTTTTTTCTGAGCACACTCACGTTTCCCATTGTATTAGAGAATCTAGAAAGTAAGAGCGTGCTTCTAGCTCTGAAGCAGAGTGTGATCAATGGATGAGAACTCTGCTGTGTGTTCCACTTCAGAAATGGAGTTAAATCCCAGGCTCTGAGTCTTCCTATAAGCAAGACTTTGTATCAGTTAAGGGCAGTTACTTTACAGGTCAAACGAACTACATCATACACAAAGCTCACACGTTTCTCGGTCATAATTGAAAAGCATTGCATGTTACAGGACCTGTGCTTTGTGTCAGTTTCAGAAGAGTTGAACTAGATATGGTACGTATGTGTAGGAAACACAGTTTTTTTTGTTCTGAGCACCATCACGTTTCCTGCTGTATTAGAGACTCTAGAAAAGAAGAGCGTGCTTCTTGCTCTATTGCAGAGTGTGATTCATGGATCAAAACTGTGCTGTGTGTTTCCTTTCAGAAATCGAGTTAAATCCCAGGCTCTGGGTTTTCCTACAAGCAAGCCTTCATTTCAGGTAAGGGCAGTCACTTTTCAGCTCAAATGAACTATATCGTTCACGAAGCTAACACATTTCTCATCTTAACTAAAAAGCATTGGATGTTAGAGGACCAGTGCTTTGTATCAGTTTCAGAAGCAGAGTTAGACTAGATATGGTCCGTATGTGTTGGAAAAACCATTCTTTTGTTCTAAGCACACTCATGTTTCCTGCTGTCTTAGAGAATCTAGAAAGCAAGAGCGTGCTTCTTGCTCTAAAGCAGAGTGTGTTTCATGGATGAGAACTGTGCCGTGTGTTTCCCTTCAGAAACGGAGTTAAATGCCAGGCTCTGTGCCTTCCTACAAGCAAGACTTCGTTTCAGGTAAACGCATCACTTTTCACCTCAAACGAAGCTACATTGTTCACAAAGCAAACACGTTTCTCGCTCTTAACTGAAAAGCATTGGTTGTTAGAGGACCTGTGGTTTGTATCAGTTTCAGAAACAGAGTTGAACTAGAAATGGTCTGTGTGTGTAGGAAACACAGTTCTTTTGTTCTGAGCACACTCACGTTTCCCTCTGTATTAGAGATTCCAGAAAGCAAGAGCGTGCTTCTTGCTCTAAAGCAGAGTGTGTTTCATCGATGAGAAGTGTGCCATGTGTTTCCCTTCAGAAACGGAGTTAAATGCCAGGCTCTGTGTATTCCTTCAAGCAAGACTTCGTTTCAGGTAAACACAGTCACTTTTCGTATCAAACGAAGCTACATTGTTCACAAAGCTCACACATTTCTTGCTCTTAACTGAAAAGCATTGGATGTTAGAGGACCTGGGGTTTGTATCAGTTTCAGAAACAGAGTTGAACTAGATATGGTCCATGTGTGTAGGAAACACAGTTCTTTTGTTCTGAGCACACTCACGTTTCCCTCTGTATTAGAGATTCTAGAAAGAAAGAGCATGCTTCTTGCTCTAAAGCAGAGTGTGTTTCATGGAAGAGAACTGTGCCGTGTGTTTCCCTTCAGAAATGGAGTTCAATGCCAGGCTGTGTGTATTCCTTCAAACAAGACTTCGTTTCAGGTAAACGCAGTCACTTTTCACCTCAAACGAAGCTACATTGATCACGAACCTCACACGTTTCTCGCTCTTAACGGAAAAGCACTGGATGTTAGTGGACCTGTGGTTTGTATCAGTTTCAGAAACAGAGTTGAACTAGATATGGTCCGTGTGTGTAGGAAACACATTTCTTTTGTTCTGAGCACACTCACGTTGCCCTCTGTATTAGAGACTCTAGAAATCAAGAGCGTGCTTCTTGCTCTAAAGCAGAGTGTGATCAATGAATGAGAACTCTGCAGTGTGTTTCCCTTCAGAAACGGAGTTAAATGCCAGTCATGTGTCTTCCTAAAAGCAAGACTTCGTTTCAGGTAAACGCAGTCACTTTTCAGCTCAAACGAAGCTACATTGTTCACGAAGCTCACACGTTTCTCGGTCTTAACTGAAAATCATTGGATGTTAGAGGACCTGTGGTTTGTATCAGTTTCAGAAACAGAGTTGAACTATATATAGTCCGTGTACAGGAAACACAGTTCTTTTGTTCTGAGCACACTCACGTTTCCCTCTGTATTAGAGATCCTAGAAAGAAAGAGCGTGCTACTTGCTCTAAAGCAGAGTGTGTTTCATGGATGAGAACTGTGCTGTGTGTTTCCTTCAGAAACAGAGTTAAATGCCAGGCTCTGTGTCTTTCTTCAAGCAAGAATTCGTTTCAGGTAAACGCAGTCACTTTTCACCTCAAACGAAGCTACATTGATCACGAACCTCACACGTTTCTCGCTCTTAACTGAAAAGCATTGCATGTTAGTGGACCTGTAGTTTGTATCAGTTTTAGAAACAGAGTTGAACTAGATATGGTCCGTGTGTGTAGGAAACACAGTTCTTTTGTTCTGAGCACACTCACGTTTCCCTCTGTATTAGAGATTCTGGAAAGCAAGAGCGTGCTTCTTGCTCTAAAGCAGAGTGTGTTTCATGGATGAGAATTGTGCCGTGTGTTTCCCTTCAGAAACGGAGTTAAATGCCAGGCTCTGTGTATTCCTTCAAGCAAGACTTCGTTTCAGGTAAACACAGTCACTTTTCGGTTCAAACGAAGCTACATTGTTCACAAAGCTCACACATTTCTCGCTCTTAACAGAAAAGCATTGGATGTTAGAGGACCTGGGGTTTGTATCAGTTTCAGAAACAGAGTTGAACTAGATATGGTCCATGTGTGTAGGAAACACAGTTCTTTTGTTCTGAGAACACTCACGTTTCCCTCTGCATTAGAGACTCTAGAAAGAAAGAGCATGCTTCTTGCTCTTAAGCAGAGTGTGTTTCATGGATGAGAACTGTGCCCTGTGTTTCCCTCCAGAAACGGAGTTAAATGCCAGGACTGTGTCTTTCTTCAAGCAAGAGTTCCTTTCAGGTAAACGCAGTCACTTTACAGCTCAAACGAAGCTACATTGTTCACAAAGCACACACATTTCTCACTCTTAACTGAAAAGCATTGGATGTTAGAGGACCTGGGGTTTGTATCAGTTTCAGAAACAGAGTTGAACTAGATATGGTCTATGTGTGTAGGAAACACCTTTCTTTTGTTCTGAGCACACTCACGTTTCCCTATGTATTAGAGACTCTAGAAAGCAAGAGCGTGCTTCTTGATCTAAAGCAGAGTGTGTTTCATGGAAGAGAACTGTGCCGTGTGTTTCCCTTCAGAAATGGAGTTAAATTCCGAGCTGTGTGTATTCCTTCAAGCAAGACTTCGTTTCAGGTAAAACAGTCACTTTTCACCTCAAACGAAGCTACATTGATCACGAACCTCACACGTTTCTCGCTCTTAACTGAAAAGCATTGCATGTTAGTGGACCTGTGGTTTGTATCAGTTTCAGAAACAGAGTTGAACTAGATATGGTCTGTGTGTGTAGGAAACACATTTCACTTGTTCTGAGCACACTCACGTTTCCCTCTGTATTAGAGACTCTAGAAATCAAGAGCGTGCTTCTTCCTCTAAAGCAGAGTGTGATCAATGGATAAGAACTCTGCAGTGTGTTTCCCTTCAGAAACGGAGTTAAATGCCAGTCATGTGTCTTCCTACAAGCAAGACTTCGTTTCAGGTAAACGCAGTCACTTTTCAGCTCAAAAGAAGCTACATTGTTCACGAAGCTCACACGTTTCTCGCTCTTAACTGAAAAGCATAGGATGTTAGAGGACCTGTGGTTTGTATCAGTTTCAGAAACAGAGTTGAACTAGATATAGTCCGTGTGTAGGAAACACAGTTCTATTGTTCTGAGCACACTCACGTTTCCCTCTGTATTAGAGATCCTAGAAAGCAAGAGCGTGCTTCTTGCTCTAAAGCAGAGTGTGTTTCATGGATGAGAACTGTGCTGTGTGTTTCCTTCAGAAATGGAGTTAAATGCCAGGCTCTGTGTCTTTCTTCAAACAAGAATTCATTTCAGGTAAATGCAGTCACTTTTCACCTCAAACGAAGTTACATTGATCACAAACCTCACACGTTTCTCGCTCTTAACTGAAAAGCATTGGATGTTAGTGGACCTGTGGTTTGTATCAGTTTCAGAAAGAGAGTTGAACTAGATATGGTCCGTGTGTGTAGGAAACACAGTTCTTTTGTTCTGAGCACACTCACGTTTCCCTCTGTATTAGAGATTCCAGAAAGCAAGAGCGTGCTTCTTGCTCTAAAGCAGAGTGTGTTTCATGGATGAGAACTGTGCCATGTGTTTCCCTTCAGAAACGGAGTTAAATGCCAGGCTCTGTGTATTCCTTCAAGCAAGACTTCGTTTCAGGTAAACACAGTCACTTTTCGGACCAAACGCAGCTACATTGTTCACAAAGCTCACACATTTCTCACTCTTAACTGAAAAGCATTGGATGTTAGAGGACCTTGGGTTTGTATCAGTTTCAGAAACAGAGTTGAACTAGATATGGTCCATGTGTGTAGGAAACACCTTTCTTTTGTTCTGAGCACACACACGTTTCCCTCTGTATTAGAGACTCTAGAAAGCAAGAGCGTGCTTCTTGATCTAAAGCAGAGTGTGTTTCATGGAAGAGAACTGTGCTGTGTGTTTCCTTCAGAAATGGAGTTAAATGCCAGGCTCTGTGTCTTTCTTCAAACAAGAATTCATTTCAGGTAAACGCAGTCACTTTTCACCTCAAACGAAGTTACATTGATCACAAACCTCACACGTTTCTCGCTCTTAACTGAAAAGCATTGGATGTTAGTGGACCTGTGGTTTGTATCAGTTTCAGAAAGAGAGTTGAACTAGATATGGTCCGTGTGTGTAGGAAACACAGTTCTTTTGTTCTGAGCACACTCACGTTTCCCTCTGTATTAGAGATTCCAGAAAGCAAGAGCGTGCTTCTTGCTCTAAAGCAGAGTGTGTTTCATGGATGAGAACTGTGCCATGTGTTTCCCTTCAGAAACGGAGTTAAATGCCAGGCTCTGTGTATTCCTTCAAGCAAGACTTCGTTTCAGGTAAACACAGTCACTTTTCGGATCAAACGAAGCTACATTGTTCACAAAGCTCACACATTTCTCACTCTTAACTGAAAAGCATTGGATGTTAGAGGACCTTGGGTTTGTATCAGTTTCAGAAACAGAGTTGAACTAGATATGGTCCATGTGTGTAGGAAACACCTTTCTTTTGTTCTGAGCACACACACGTTTCCCTCTGTATTAGAGACTCTAGAAAGCAAGAGCGTGCTTCTTGATCTAAAGCAGAGTGTGTTTCATGGAAGAGAACTGTGCTGTGTGTTTCCCTTCAGAAATGGAGTTAAATGCCAGGCTGTGTGTATTCCTTCAAGCAAGACTTCGTTTCAGGTAAACGCAGTCACTTTTCACCTCAAACGAAGCTACATTGATCACGAAGCTCACACGTTTCTCGCTCTTAACTGAAAAGCATTGCAGGTTAGTGGACCTGTGGTTTGTATCAGTTTCAGAAACAGAGTTGAACTAGATATGGTCCGTGTGTGTAGGAAACACATTTCTTTTGTTCTGAGCACACTCACGTTTCCCTCTGTATTAGAGACTCTAGAAATCAAGAGCGTGCTTCTTGCTCTAAAGCAGAGTGTGATCAATGGATGAGAACTCTGCAGTGTGTTTCCCTTCAGAAACGGAGTTAAATGCCAGTCATGTGTCTTCCTACAAGCAAGACTTCGTTTCAGGTAAACGCAGTCACTTTTCAGCTCAAACGAAGCTACATTGTTCACGAAGCTCACACGTTTCTCGCTCTTAACTGAAAAGCATTGGTTTTTAGAGGACCTGTGATTTGTATCAGTTTCAGAAACAGAGTTGAACTAGAAATGGTCCGTGTGTGTAGGAAACACAGTTCCTTTGTTCTGAGCACACTCAAGTTTCCCTCTCTATTAGAGATTCTAGAATGCAAGAGCATGCTTTTTGCTCTAAAGCAGAATGTGTTTCATGGATGAGAACTGTGCCGTGTGTTTCCCTTCAGAAACGGAGTTAAATGCCAGGATCTGTGTCTTTCTACAAGCAAGACATCGTTTCAGGTAAACACAGTCACTTTTCAGATCAAACGAAGCTACATTATTCACAAAGCTCACACAGTTCTCACTCTTAACTGAAAAGCATTGGATGTTAGAGGACCTGGGGTTTGTATCAGTTTCAGAAACAGAGTTGAACTAGATATGGTCCATGTGTGAAGGAAACAACTTTCTTTTGTTCTGAGCACACTCACGTTTCCCTCTGTATTAGAGACTCTAGAAAGCAAGAGCATGCTTCTTGATCTAAAGCAGAGTGTGATCAATGGATGAGAACTCTGCAGTGTGTTTCCCTTCAGAAACGGAGTTAAATGCCAGTCATGTGTCTTCCTACAAGCAAGACTTCGTTTCAGGTAAATGCAGTCACTTTTCAGCTCAAACGAAGCTACATTGTTCACGAAGCTCACACGTTTCTCGCTCTTAACTGAAAAGCATTGGATGTTAGAGGACCTGTGGTTTGTATCAGTTTCAGAAACATTGTTGAACTAGATATAGTCCGTGTGTAGGAAACACAGTTCTATTGTTCTGAGCACACTCAAGTTTCCCTCTGTTTTAGAGATCCTAGAAAGCAAGAGCGTGCTTCTTGCTCTAAAGCAGAGTGTGTTTCATGGATGAGAACTGTGCTGTGTGTTTCCTTCAGAAACGGAGTTAAATGCCAGGCTCTGTGTCTTTCTTCAAGCAAGAATTCGTTTCAGGTAAACGCAGTCACTTTACACCTCAAACGAAGCTACATTGATCAAGAAACTCACACGTTTCTCGCTCTTAACTGAAAAGCATTGGATGTTAGTGGACCTGTGGTTTGTATCAGTTTCACAAAGAGAGTTGAACTAGATATGGTCCGTGTGTGTAGGAAACACAGTTCTTTTGTTCTGAGCACACTCACGTTTCCCTCTGTATTAGAGATTCCAGAAAGCAAGAGCGTGCTTCTTGCTCTAAAGCAGAGTGTGTTTCATGGATGAGAACTGTGCCCTGTGTTTCCCTTCAGAAACGGAGTTAAATGCCATCACTGTGTCTTTCTTCAAGCAAGACTTCTTTTCAGGTAAACGCAGTCACTTTACAGCTCAAACGAAGCTACATTGTTCACGAAGCTCACATGTTTCTCGCTCTTAACTGAAAAGCATTGGATGTTAGAGGACCTGTGGATTCTATCAGTTTCAGAAACAGAGTTGAACTAGATATGGTCCGTGTGTGTAGGAAACACCTTTCTTTTGTTCTGAGCACACTCACGTTTGCCTCTGTATTAGAGACTCTAGAAAGTAAGAGCGTGCTTCTTGATCTAAAGCAGAGTGTGTTTCATGGAAGAGAACTGTGCCGTGTGTTTCCCTTCAGAAATGGAGTTAAATGCCAGGCTGTGTGTATTCCTTCAAGCAAGACTTCGTTTAAGGTAAACGCAGTCACTTTTCACCTCAAACGAAGCTACATTATTCACAAAGCTCACACGTTTCTCGCTCTTAACTGAAAAGCATTGGATGTTAGAGGACCTGTGGTTTGTATCAGTTTCAGAAACAGAGTTGAACCAGATATGGTCCGTATGTGTAGGAAACACAGTTCTTTTGATCTGAGCACACTCACGTTTCCCTCTGTATTAGAGACTCTAGAAAGCAAGAGCGTGCTTCTTGCTCTTAAGCAGAGTGTGATCAATGGATGAGAACTCTGCAGTGTGTTTCCCTTCAGAAACGAAGTTAAATGCCAGGCGTGTGTCTTCCTACAAGCAAGACTTCGTTTCATGTAAATGCAGTCACTTTTCAGCTCAAACGAAGCTACATTGGTCACGAACCTCACACGTTTCTCGCTCTTAACTGAAAAGCATTGGATGTTAGATGACCTGTGGTTTGTATCAGTTTCAGAAACAGAGTTGAACTAGATATGGTCCGTGTGTGTAGGAAACACAGTTCTTTTTTTCTGAGCACACTCACGTTTCCCATTGTATTAGTGACTCTAGAAAGCAAGAGCGTGCTTCTTGCTCTGAAGCAGAGTGTGATCAATGGATGAGAACTCTGCTGTGTGTTCCACTTCAGAAATGGAGTTAAATCCCAGGCTCTGAGTCTTCCTACAAGCAAGACTTTGTATCAGTTAAGGGCAGTTACTTTACAGGTCAAACGAACTACATCATACACAAAGCTCACACGTTTCTCGGTCATAATTGAAAAACATTGCATGTTACAGGACCTGTGCTTTGTGTCAGTTTCAGAAGAGTTGAACTAGTTATGGTCCGTATGTGTAGGAAACACAGTTTTTTTGTTCTGAGCACCATCACGTTTCCTGCTGTATTAGAGACTCTAGAAAAGAAGAGCGTGCTTCTTGCTCTATTGCAGAGTGTGATTCATGGATCAAAACTGTGCTGTGTGTTTCCTTTCAGAAATCGAGTTAAATCCCAGGCTCTGGGTTCCTACAAGCAAGCCTTCATTTCAGGTAAGGGCAGTCACTTTTCAGCTCAAATGAACTATATCGTTCACGAAGCTAACACATTTCTCATCTTAACTAACAAGCATTGGATGTTAGTGGACCAGTGCTTGGTATCAGTTTCAGAAGCAGAGTTAGACTAGATATGGTACATATGTGTTGGAAAAACCATTCTTTTGTTCTAAGCACACTCATGTTTCCTGCTGTCTTAGAGAATCTAGAAAGCAAGAGCGTGCTTCTTGCTCTAAAGCAGAGTGTGATCAATGGATGAAAACTCTGCAGTGTGTTTCCCTTCAGAAACGGAGTTAAATGCCAGGCTCTGTGCCTTCCTACAAGCAAGACTTCGTTTCAGGTAAACGCATCACTTTTCACCTCAAACGAAGCTACATTGTTCACAAAGCACACACGTTTCTCGCTCTTAACTGAAAAGCATTGGTTGTTAGAGGACCTGTGGTTTGTATCAGTTTCAGAAACAGAGTTGAACTAGAAATGGTCCGTGTGTGTAGGAAACACAGTACTTTTGTTCTGAGCACAGTCTAGTTTCCCTCTGTATTAGAGATTCTAGAATGCAAGAGCGTGCTTTTTGCTCTAAAGCAGTATGTGTTTCATGGATGAGAACTGTGCCGTGTGTTTCCCTTCAGAAACGGAGTTAAATGCCAGGCTCTGTGTCTTTCTTCAAGCAAGACATCGTTTCAGGTAAACACAGTCACTTTTCGGATCAAACGAAGCTACATTGTTCACAAAGCTCACACATTTCTCACTCTTAACTGAAAAGCATTGGATGTTAGAGGACCTGGGGTTTGTATCAGTTTCAGAAACAGAGTTGAACTAGATATGGTCCATGTGTGTAGGAAACACAGTTCTTTTGTTCTGAGCACACTCACGTTTCTCTCTGTATTAGAGATTCCAGAAAGCAAGAGCGTGCTTCTTGCTCTAAAGCAGAGAGTGTTTCATGGATGAGAACTGTGCCATGTGTTTCCCTTCAGAAACGGAGTTAAATGCCAGGCTCTTTGTATTCCTTCAAGCAAGACTTCGTTTCAGGTAAACACAGTCACTTTTCGGATCAAACGAAGCTACATTGTTCACAAAGCTCACATATTTCTTGCTCTTAACTGAAAAGCATTGGATGTTAGAGGACCTGGGGTTTGTATCAGTTTCAGAAACAGAGTTGAACTAGATATGGTCCATGTGTGTAGGAAACACAGTTCTTTTGTTCTGAGCACACTCACGTTTCCCTCTGTATTAGAGACTCTAGAAAGAAAGAGCATGCTTCTTGCTCTAAAGCAGAGTGTGTTTCATGGATGAGAACTGTGCCCTGTGTTTCCCTTCAGAAACGGAGTTAAATGCCAGGACTGTGTCTTTCTTCAAGCAAGACTTCCTTTCAGGTAAACGCAGTCACTTTACAGCTCAAACGAAGCTACATTGTTCACAAAGCACACACGTTTCTCGCTCTTAACTGAAAAGCATTGGATGTTAGAGAACCTGTGGTTTGTATCAGTTTCAGAAACAGAGTTGAACTAGATATGGTCCGTGTGTGTAGGAAACACCTTTCTTTTGTTCTGAGCACACTCAGGTTTGCCTCTGTATTAGAGACTCTAGAAAGCAAGAGCGTGTTTCTTGATCTAAAGCAGAGTGTGTTTCATGGAAGAGAACTGTGCCCTGTGTTTCCCTTCAGAAATGGAGTTAAATGCCAGGCTGTGTGTATTCCTTCAAGCAAGACTTCGTTTCAGGTAAACGCAGTCACTTTTTACCTCAAACGAAGCTACATTGATCACGAACCTCACACGGTTCTCACTCTTAACTGAAAAGCATTGCATGTTAGTGGACCTGTGGTTTGTATCAGTTTCAGAAACAGAGTTGAACTAGATATGGTCCGTGTGTGTAGGAAACACATTTCTTTTGTTCTGAGCACACTCACGTTTCCCTCTGTATTAGAGACTCTAGAAATCAAAAGCGTGCTTCTTGCTCTAAAGCAGAGTGTGATCAATGGATGAGAACTCTGCAGTGTGTTTCCCTACAGAAACGGAGTTAAATGCCAGTCATGTGTCTTCCTACAAGCAAGACTTCGTTTCAGGTAAACGTAGTCACTTTTCAGTTCAAACGAAGCTACATTGTTCACGAAGCTCACACGTTTCTCGCTCTTAACTGAAAAGCATTGGATGTTAGAGGACCTGTGGTTTGTATCAGTTTCAGAAACAGAGTTGAACTAGATATAGTCCGTGTGTAGGAAACACAGTTCTTTTGTTCTGAGCACACTCACGTTTCCCTCTGTATTAGAGATCCTAGAAAGCAAGAGCGTGCTTCTTGCTCTAAAGCAGAGTGTGTTTCATGGATGAGAACTGTGCCGTGTGTTTCCCTTCAGAAACGGAGTTAAATGCCAGCCTCTGTGTCTTTCTTCATGCAAGAATTCGTTTCAGGTAAACGCAGTCACTTTTCAGCTGAAACGAATCTACATTGTTCACGAAGCTCACACGTTTCTCGCTCTTAACTGAAAAGCATTGGATGTTAGACGACCTGTGGTTTGTATCAGTTTCAGAAACAGAGTTGAACTAGATATGGTCCGTGTGTGTAGGAAACACAGTTCTTTTTTTCTGAGCACACTCACGTTTCCCATTGTATTAGAGACTCTAGAAAGCAAGAGCGTACTTCTTGCTCTGAAGCAGAGTGTGATCAATGGATGAGAACTCTGCTGTGTGTTCCACTTCAGAAATGGAGTTAAATCCCAGGCTCTGAGTCTTCCTACAAGCAAGACTTTGTATCAGTTAAGGGCAGTTACTTTACAGGTCAAACGAACTACATCATACACAAAGCTCACACATTTCTCGGTCATAATTGAAAAGCATTGCATGTTACAGGACCTGTGCTTTGTGTCAGTTTCAGAAGAGTTGAACTAGATATGGTCCGTGTGTGTAGGAAACACAGTTTTTTTGTTCTGAGCACCATCACGTTTGCCTCTGTATTAGAGACTCTAGAAAGCAAGAGCGTGCTTCTTGATCTAAAGCAGAGTGTGTTTCATGGAAGAGAACTGTGCCGTGTGTTTCCCTTCAGAAATGGAGTTAAATGCCAGGCTGTGTGTATTCCTTCAAGCAAGACTTCGTTTCAGGTAAACGCAGTCACTTTTCACCTCAAACGAAGCTACATTATTCACAAAGCTCACACGTTTCTCGCTCTTAACTGAAAAGCATTGGATGTTAGAGGACCTGTGGTTTGTATCAGTTTCAGAAACAGAGTTGAACCAGATATGGTCCGTATGTGTAGGAAACACAGTTCTTTTGATCTGAGCACACTCACGTTTCCCTCTGTATTAGAGACTCTAGAAAGCAAGAGCGTGCTTCTTGCTCTTAAGCAGAGTGTGATCAATGGATGAGAACTCTGCAGTGTGTTTCCCTTCAGAAACGAAGTTAAATGCCAGGCGTGTGTCTTCCTACAAGCAAGACTTCGTTTCATGTAAATGCAGTCACGTTTCAGCTCAAACGAAGCTACATTGGTCACGAACCTCACACGTTTCTCGCTCTTAACTGAAAAGCATTGGATGTTAGATGACCTGTGGTTTGTATCAGTTTCAGAAACAGAGTTGAACTAGATATGGTCCGTGTGTGTAGGAAACACAGTTCTTTTTTTCTGAGCACACTCACGTTTCCCATTGTATTAGTGACTCTAGAAAGCAAGAGCGTGCTTCTTGCTCTGAAGCAGAGTGTGATCAATGGATGAGAACTCTGCTGTGTGTTCCACTTCAGAAATGGAGTTAAATCCCAGGCTCTGAGTCTTCCTACAAGCAAGACTTTGTATCAGTTAAGGGCAGTTACTTTACAGGTCAAACGAACTACATCATACACAAAGCTCACACGTTTCTCGGTCATAATTGAAAAGCATTGCATGTTACAGGACCTGTGCTTTGTGTCAGTTTCAGAAGAGTTGAACTAGATATGGTCCGTGTGTGTAGGAAACACAGTTTTTTTGTTCTGAGCACCATCACGTTTCCTGCTGTATTAGATTCTCTAGAAAAGAAGAGCGTGCTTCTTGCTCTATTGCAGAGTGTGATTCATGTATCAAAACTGTGCTGTGTGTTTCCTTTCAGAAATCAAGTTAAATCCCAGGCTCTGGGTTTTCCTACAAGCAAGCCTTCATTTCAGGTAAGGGCAGTCACTTTTCAGCTCAAATGAACTATATCGTTCACGAAGCTAACACATTTCTCATCTTAACTAAAAAGCATTGGATGTTAGAGGACCAGTGCTTTGTATCAGTTTCAGAAGCAGAGTTATACTAGATATGGTCCGTATGTGTTGGAAAAACCATTCTTTGTTCTAAGCAAACTCATGTTTCCTGCTGTCTTAGAGAATCTAGAAAGCAAGAGCGTGCTTCTTGCTCTAAAGCAGAGTGTGTTTCATGGATGAAAACTCTGCAGTGTGTTTCCCTTCAGAAACGGAGTTAAATGCCAGGCTCTGTGCCTTCCTACAAGCAAGACTTCGTTTCAGGTAAACGCATCACTTTTCACCTCAAACGAAGCTACATTGTTCACAAAGCTCACACATTTCTCGCTCTTAACTGAAAAGCATTGGATGTTAGAGGACCTGGGGTTTGTATCAGTTTCAGAAACAGAGTTGAACTAGATATGGTCCATGTGTGTAGGAAACAC
>CATKUP010000997.1:0-21000 GCA_949786385.1 Onychomys leucogaster
GGCTCTGTTTCTTTCTTCAAGCAAGACTTCGTTTCAGGTAAACACAGTCACTTTTCATCCCAAAGAAGCTACATTGTTCTCGAAGCCCACACGTATCTCGCTCTTAACTGAAAAGAATTGGATGTTAGAGGACCTGTGGTTTGTATCAGTTTCAGAAACAGAGTTGAACTAGATATGGTCCGTGTGTAGGAAACACAGTTCTTTTGTTCTGAGCACACTCACGTTTCCCTCTGTATTAGAGACTCTAGAAAGCAAAAGCATGCTTCTTGCTTTAAAGCAGAACGTGTTTCATGGATGAGAACTGTGCCGTTTGTTTCCCTTCAGAAAGGGAGTTATATGCCAGTCTCTGTGTCTTTCTTCAAGCAAGACTTCATTTCAGGTAAACGCAGTCACTTTTCACCTCAAACGAAGCTACATTGTTCACGAAGCTCACACGTTTCTCGCTCTTAACTGAAAAGCATTGGATGTTAGAGGACCTGTGGTTTGTATCAGTTTCAGAAACAGAGTTGAACTAGATATGGTCCGTGTGTAGGAAACACAGTTCTTTTGTTCTGAGCACACTCACGTTTCCCTCTGTATGAGAGACTCTAGAAAGCAAGAGCGTGCTTCTTGCTCTAAAGCAGAGTGTGTTTCATGGATGAGAACTGTGCCGTGTGTTTCCCTTCAGAAACAGAGTTAAATGCCAGGCTCTGTGTCTTTCTTCAAGCAAGACTTCGTTTCAGGTAAACGCAGTAACTTTACACCTCAAACGAAGCTACATTGTTCACAAAGCCCACACGTTTCTCGCTCTTAACAGAAAAGAATTGTATGTGAGAGGACCTGTGGTTTGTATCAGTTTCAGAAACAGAGTTGAACTAGATATGGTCCGTGTGTGTAGGAAACACAGTTCTTTTGTTCTGAGCACACTCACGTTTCCCTCTGTATTAGAGACTCTAGAAACTAAGAGCGTGCTTCTTGCTGTAAAGCAGAGTGTGTTTCATGGATGAGAACTGTGCGATGTGTTTCCCTTCAGAAACGGAGTTAATGCCAGAAGTGTGTCTTCCTACAAGCAAGACTTCGTTTCAGGTAAACACAGTCACTTTTCAGCTCAAACGCAGCTACATTGTTCACGAAGCTCACACGTTTCTCGCTCTTATCTGAAAATCATTGGATGTTAGAGGACCTGTGGTTTGTATCAGTTTCAGAAACAGACTTGAACTAGATATGGTCCGTGTTTGTAGGAAACACAGTTCTTTTGTTCTGAGCACACTCACGTTTCCCTCTGTATTAGAGAGGCTAGAAAGCAAGTGCATGCTTCTTGCTCTAAAGCAGTGTGTGTTTCATGGATGAGAACTGTGCCGAGTGTTTTCCTTCAGAAACGGAGTTAATGCCAGAAGTGTGTCTTCCTACAAGCTAGACTTCGTTTCAGGTAAATACAGTCACTTTTCAGCTCAAAGGAAGCTACATTGTTCACAAAGCTCACACGTTTCTTGCTCTTAACTGAAAAGCATTGGATGTTAGAGGACCTGTGGTTTGTATCAGTTTCAGAAACAGAGTTGAACTAGATATGGTCTGTGTGTGTAGGAAACACAGTTCTTTTGTTCTGAGCACCCTCACGTTTCCCTCTGTATTAGAGACTCTATAAAGCAAGAGCGTGCTTCTTGCTCTAAAGCAGAATGTGTTTCATGGATGAGGACTGTGCCATGTGTTTCCCTTCAGAAACGGAGTTAAATGCCAGAAGTGGGTCTTCCTACAAGCAAAATTTCGTTTCAGGTAAACACAGTGTCTTTTCACGTCAAACGAAGCTACATTGTTCACGAAGCTCACCCGTTTCTTGCTCTTAACTGAAAAGCATTGGATGTTAGACGACCTGTGGTTTGTATCAGTTTCAGAAGCAGAGTTGAAATAGATATGGTCCGTGTGTGTAGGAAACACAGTTCTTTTGTTCTGCGCACACTCACGTTTCCCTCTGTATTAGAGACCCTAGAAAGCAAGAGCGTGCTTCTTGCTCTAAAGCAGAGTGTGTTTCATGGATGAGAACTGCGCTGTGTGTTTCCCTTCAGAAACGGAGTTAAGTGCCAGGCTCTGTGTCTTTCTTCAAGGAAGACTTCGTTTCAGGTAAACGCAGTGACTTTTCACCTCAAACGAAGCTACATTGTTCACAAAGCTCACACGTTTCTCGCTCTTAACGGAAAAGAATTGTATGTTAGAGGACCTGTGGTTTGTACCAGTTTCAGAAACAGAGTTGAACTATATATGGTCCGTGTGTAGGAAACACAGTTCTTTTGTTCTGAGCACACTCACATTTGCTCTGTATTACAGACTCTAGAAAGCAAGAGCGTGCTTCTTGCTCTAAAGCAGTGTGTGTTTCATGGATGAGAACTGCGCCGTGTGTTTTCCTTCAGAAACAAAGTTAATGCCAGAAGTGTGTCTTCCTACAAGCTAGACTTCGTTTCAGGTAAACACAGTCACTTTTCAGCTCAAACGAAGCTACATTGTTCACAAAGCTCACACGTTTCTCGCTCTTAACTGAAAAGCATTGGATGTTAGAGGACCTGTGGTTTGTATCAGTTTCAGATACAGAGTTGAACTAGATATGGTCTGTGTGTGTAGGAAACACAGTTCTTTTGTTCTGAGCACACTCACGTTTCCCTCTGTATTAGAGACTCTATAAAGCAAGTGCGTGCTTCTTGCTCTAAAGCAGAATGTGTTTCATGGATGAGGACTGTGCCGTGTGTTTCTCTTCAGAAACGGAGTTAAATGCCAGAAGTGTGTCTTCCTACAAGCAAAACTTCTTTTCAGGTAAACACAGTGACTTTTCACGTCAAACGAAACTACATTGTTCACGAAGCTCACCCGTTTCTTGCTCTTAACTGAAAAGCATTGGATGTTAGAGGACCTGTGGTTTGTATCAGTTTCACAAACAGAGTTGAACTAGATATGGTCCGTGAGTAGGAAACACAGTTATTTTGTTATGAGCACACTCACGTTTCCCTCTGTATTAGAGACTCTAGAAAGCAAGAGCGTGCTTCTTGCTCTAAAGCAGAGTGTGTTTCATGGATGAGAACTGTGCCGTGTGTTTCCCTTCAGAAACGGAGTTAAATGCCAGGCTCTGTGCCTTCCTACAAGCAAGTCCTCGTTTCAGGTAAACGCAGTCACTTTTCAGCTCAAACGAAGATACATTGTTCACAAAGCTCACACGTTTCTCGCTCTTAACTGAAAAGCATTGGATGTTAGAGGACCTGTGGTTTGTATCAGTTTCAGAAACAGAGTTGAACTAGATATGGTCTGTGTGTGTAGGAAACACAGTTCTTTTGTTCTGAGCACACTCACGTTTCCCTCTGTATTAGAGACTCTATAAAGCAAGAGCGTGCTTCTTCCTCTAAAGCAGAATTTGTTTCATGGATGAGGACTGTGCCGTGTGTTTCCCTTCAGAAATGGAGTTAAATGCCAGAAGTGTGTCCTCTTACAAGCAAAACTTCGTTTCAGGTAAACACAGTGACTTTTCACGTCAAACGAATCTACATTGTTCACGAAGCTCACCCGTTTCTTGCTCTTAACTGAAAAGCATTGGATGTTAGACGACCTGTGGTTTGTATCAGTTTCAGAAGCAGAGTTGAAATAGATATGGTCCGTGTGTGTAGGATACACAGTTCTTTTGTTCTGCGCACACTCACGTTTCCCTCTGTATTAGAGACTCTAGAAAGCAAGAGCGTGCTTCTTGCTCTAAAGCAGAGTGTGTTTCATGGATGAGAACTGCGCCGTGTGTTTCCCTTCAGAAACGGAGTTAAATGCCAGGCTCTGTGTCTATCTTCAAGCAAGAATTCGTTTCAGGTAAACGCAGTCACTTTTCACCTCAAAGGAAGCTACATTGTTCACGAAGCTCACACGTTTCTCGCTCTTAACTGAAAAGCATTGGATGTTAGAGGACCTGTGGTTTGTATCAGTTTCAGAAACAGAGTTGAACTAGATATGGTCTGTGTGTGTAGGAAACACAGTTCTTTTGTTCTGAACACACTCACGTTTCCCTCTGTATTAGAGACTCTAGAAAGCAAGAGCATGCTTCTTGCTCTAAAGCAGAATGTGTTTCATGGATGAGGACTGTGCCGTGTGTTTCCCTTCAGAAACGGAGTTAAATGCCAGAAGTGTGTCTTTCTACAAGCACGACTTTGTTTCAGGTAAATGCAGTCACTTTTTACCTCAAACGAATCTACATTGTTCGCGAAGCTCACACGTTTCTCGCTCGTTACTGAAAAGCATTGGATATTAGACGACCTGTGGTTTGTATCAGTTTCAGAAACAGAGTTGAACTAGATATGGTCCGTGTGTAGGAAACACAGTTCTTTTGTTCTGAGCACACTCTCGTTTCCCTCTGTATTAGAGACTCTAGAAAGCAAGAGCGTGCTTCTTGCTCTAAAGCAGCGTGTGTTTCATGGATGAGAACTGTGCCGTGTGTTTCCCTTAAAAAACGGAGTTAAATGCCAGGCGTGTGACTTCATACAAACAAGACTTCGTTTCAGGTAAACACAGTCACTTTCAGCTCAAATGAAGTTACATTGTTCACGAAGCTCACACGTTTCTCGCTCTTAACTGAAAAGCATTGGATGTTAGACGACCTGTGTTTTGTATCAGTTTCAGAAACAGAGTTGAACTAGATATGGTCCGTGTCTGTAGGAAACACAGTTCCATTGTTCTGAGCACACTCACGTTTCCCTCTGTATTAGAGACTCTAAAAAGCAAGTGCGTGCTTCTTGCTCTAAAGCAGAGTGTGTTTCATGGATGAGAACTGTGCCGTGTGTTTCCCTTCAGAAACGGAGTTAAATGCCAGGCTCTGTTTCTTTCTTCAAGCAAGACTTCGTTTCAGGTAAACACAGTCACTTTTCATCCCAAAGAAGCTACATTGTTCTCGAAGCCCACACGTATCTCGCTCTTAACTGAAAAGAATTGGATGTTAGAGGACCTGTGGTTTGTATCAGTTTCAGAAACAGAGTTGAACTAGATATGGTCCGTGTGTAGGAAACACAGTTCTTTTATTCTGAGCACACTCACGTTTCCCTCTGTATAAGAGACTCTAGAAAGCAAGAGTGTTCTTCTTGCTCTAAAGCAGAGTGTGTTCCATGGATGAGAACTGTGCAGCGTGTTTCCCTTCAGAAACGGAGTTAAATGCCAGGCTCTGTGTCTTTCTTCAAGCAAGACTTCATTTCAGGTAAACGCAGTCACTTTTCACCTCAAACGAAGCTACATTGTTCACGAAGCTCACACGTTTCTCGCTCTTAACTGAAAAGCATTGGATGTTAGAGGACCTGTGGTTTGTATCAGTTTCAGAAACAGAGTTGAACTAGATATGGTCCGTGTGTAGGAAACACAGTTCTTTTGTTCTGAGCACACTCACGTTTCCCTCTGTATGAGAGACTCTAGAAAGCAAGAGCGTGCTTCTTGCTCTAAAGCAGTGTGTGTTTCATGGATGAGAACTGTGCCGTGTGTTTCCCTTCAGAAACAGAGTTAAATGCCAGGCTCTGTGTCTTTCTTCAAGCAAGACTTCGTTTCAGGTAAACGCAGTAACTTTACACCTCAAACGAAGCTACATTGTTCACAAACCCCACACGTTTCTCGCTCTTAACAGAAAAGAATTGTATGTTAGAGGACCTGTGGTTTGTATCAGTTTCAGAAACAGAGTTGAACTAGATATGGTCCGTGTGTGTAGGAAACACAGTTCTTTTGTTCTGAGCACACTCACGTTTCCCTCTGTATTAGAGACGCTAGAAAGCAAGTGCATGCTTCTTGCTCTAAAGCAGTGTGTGTTTCATGGATGAGAACTGTGCCGAGTGTTTTCCTTCAGAAACGGAGTTAATGCCAGAAGTGTGTCTTCCTACAAGCTAGACTTCGTTTCAGGTAAACACAGTCACTTTTCAGCTCAAAGGAAGCTACATTGTTCACAAAGCTCACACGTTTCTTGCTCTTAACTGAAAAGCATTGGATGTTAGAGGACCTGTGGTTTGTATCAGTTTCAGAAACAGAGTTGAACTAGATATGGTCTGTGTGTGTAGGAAACACAGTTCTTTTGTTCTGAGCACCCTCACGTTTCCCTCTGTATTAGAGACTCTATAAAGCAAGAGCGTGCTTCTTGCTCTAAAGCAGAATGTGTTTCATGGATGAGGACTGTGCCATGTGTTTCCCTTCAGAAACGGAGTTAAATGCCAGAAGTGGGTCTTCCTACAAGCAAAATTTCGTTTCAGGTAAACACAGTGTCTTTTCACGTCAAACGAAGCTACATTGTTCACGAAGCTCACCCGTTTCTTGCTCTTAACTGAAAAGCATTGGATGTTAGACGACCTGTGGTTTGTATCAGTTTCAGAAGCAGAGTTGAAATAGATATGGTCCGTGTGTGTAGGAAACACAGTTCTTTTGTTCTGCGCACACTCACGTTTCCCTCTGTATTAGAGACCCTAGAAAGCAAGAGCGTGCTTCTTGCTCTAAAGCAGAGTGTGTTTCATGGATGAGAACTGTGCCGTGTGTTTCCCTTCAGAAACAGAGTTAAATGCCAGGCTCTGTGTCTTTCTTCAAGCAAGACTTCGTTTCAGGTAAATGCAGTAAATTTACACCTCAAACGAAGCTACATTGTTCACAAAGCCCACACGTTTCTCGCTCTTAACTGAAAAGAATTGTATGTTAGAGGACCTGTGGTTTGTATCAGTTTCAGAAACAGAGTTGAACTAGATATGGTCCGTGTGTAGGAAACACAGTTCTTTTGTTCTGAGCACACTCACGTTTCCCTCTATATTAGAGACTCTAGAAAGCAAGAGCGTGCTTCTTGCTCTAAAGCAGTGTGTGTTTCATGGATGAGAACTGTGCGATGTGTTTCCCTTCAGAAACGGTGTTAATGCCAGAAGTGTGTCTTCCTACAAGCAAGACATCGTTTCAGGTAAATGCAGTCACTTTTCACCTCAAACGAATCTACATTGTTCACGAAGCTCACACGTTTCTCGCTCTTAACTGAAAAAAAGCATTGGATATTCGACGACCTGTGGTTTGTATCAGTTTCAGAAACAGAGTTGAACTAGATATGGTCCGTGTGTGTAGGAAACACAGTTCTTTTGTTATGAGCACACTCACGTCTCCCTCTGTATTAGAGACTCTAGAAAGCAAGAGTGTGCTTCTTGCTCTAAAGCAGAGTGTGTTTCATGGATGAGAACTGTGCCGTGTGTTTCCCTTCAGAAACGGAGTTAAATGCCAGGCGTGTGTCTTCATACAAGCAAGACTTCGTTTCAGGTAAACGCAGTCACTTTCAGCTCAAATGAAGTTACATTGTTCACGAAGCTCACACGTTTCTCGCTCTTAACTGCAAAGCAGTGGATGTTAGAGGACCTGTGGTTTGTATCAGTTTCAGAAACAGAGTTGAACTACATATGGTCCGTGTGTAGGAAATACAGTTCTTTTGTTCTGAGCACACTCACGTTTCCCTCTGTATTAGAGACTCTAGAAAGCAAGAGCCTGCTTCTTGCTCTAAAGCAGAGTGTGTTTCATGGATGAGAACTGTGCAGCATGTTTCCCTTCAGAAACGGAGTTAAATGCCAGGCGTGTGTCTTCCTACAAGCAAGACTTCGTTTCAGGTAAACGCAGTCACTTTTCAGCTCAAACGAAGCTACATTGTTCACAAAGCTCACACGTTTCTCGCTCTTAACTGAAAAGCATTGGATGTTAGAGGACCTGTGGTTTGTATCAGTTTCAGAAACAGAGTTGAACTAGATATGGTCCGTGTGTGTAGGAAACACAGTTCTTTTGTTATGAGCACACTCACATTTCCCTCTGTATTAGAGACTCTAGAAAGCAAGAGCGTGCTTCTTGCTCTAAAGCAGAGTGTGTTTCATGGATGAGAACTGTGCTGTGTGTTTCCCTTCAGAAACAGAGTTAAATGCCAGGCCCTGTGTCTTTCTTCAAGGAAGACTTCGTTTCAGGTAAACGCAGTCACTTTTCACCTCAAACGAAGCTACATTGTTCACAAAGCCCACACGTTTCTCGCTCTTAACTGAAAAGAATTGTATGTTAGAGGACCTGGGGTTTGTATCAGTTTCAGAAACAGAGTTGAACTAGATATGGTCCGTGTGTAGGAAACACAGTTCTATTGTTCTGAGCACACTCACGTTTCCCTCTGTATTAGAGACTCTAGAAAGCAAGAGCGTGCTTCTTGCTCTAAAGCAGTGTGTGTTTCATGGATGAGAACTCTGCCGTGTGTTTCCCTTCAGAAACGGAGTTAATGCCAGAAGTGTGTCTTCCTACAAGCAAGACTTCGTTTCAGGTAAACACAGTCACATTTCAGCTCAAACGAAGCTACATTGTTCACGAAGCTCACACGTTTCTCGCTCTTAACTGAAAAGCATTGGATGTTAGAGGACCTGTGGTTTGTATCAGTTTCAGAAACAGAGTTGAACTAGATATGGTCTGTGTGTGTAGGAAACACAGTTCTTTTGTTCTGAACACACTCACATTTCCCTCTGTATTAGAGACTCTAGAAAGCAAGAGCGTGCTTCTTGCTCTAAAGAGAATGTGTTTCATGGATGAGGACTGTGCTGTGTGTTTCCCTTCAGAAACGGAGTTAAATGCCAGAAGTGTGTCTTCCTACAAGCACGACTTCGTTTCAGGTAAATGCAGTCACTTTTCACCTCAAACGAATCTACATTGTTCACGAAGCTCACACGTTTCTCGCTCTTAACTGAAAAGCATTGGATATTAGACGACCTGTGGTTTGTATCAGTTTCAGAAACAGAGTTGAACTAGATATGGTCCGTGTGTGTAGGAAACACAGTTCTTTTGTTCTGAGCACACTCACGTTTCCCTCTGTATTAGAGATTCTAGAAAGCAAGAGCGTGCTTCTTGCTCTAAAGCAGCGTGTGTTTCATGGATGAGAACTCTGCTGTGTGTTTCCCTTCAGAAACGGAGTGAAATGCCAGGCATGTGTTTTCCTATAAGCAAGACTTCGTTTCAGGTAAACACAGTCACTTTTCAGCTCAAACGAAGCTACATTGTTCACGAAGCTCACACGTTTCTCACTCTTAACTGAAATGCATTGGATGTTAGACGACCTGTGGTTTGTATCAGTTTCAGAAATAGAGTTGAACTAGATATGGTCCTTGTGTAGGAAACACAGTTCTTTGGTTCTGAGCACACTCACGTTTCCCTCTGTATTAGAGACTCTAGAAAGCAAGAGCATGCTTCTTGCTCTAATGCAGCGTGTGTTTCATGGATGAGAACTGTGCCGTGTGTTTCCCTTCAGAAACGGAGTTAAATGCCATGCGTGTGTCTTCCTACAAGAAAGATTTCGTTTCAGGTAAACGCAGTCACTTTTCAGCTCAAACGAAGCTTCATTGATCACAAAGCTCACACGTTTCTCGCTCTTAACTGAAAAGCATTGGATGTTAGAGGACCTGTGGTTTGTATCAGTTTCAGAAACAGAGTTGTACTAGATATGGTCCGTGTGTGTAGGAAACACAGTTCTTTTGTTATGAGCACACTCACGTTTCCCTCTGTATTAGAGACTCTAGAAAGCAAGAGCGTGCTTCTTGCTCTAAAGCAGAGTGTGTTTCATGGATGAGAACTGTGCCGTGGGTTTCCCTTCAGAAACGGAGTTAAATGCCAGGCTCTGTGCCTTCCTACAAGCAAGTCCTCGTTTCAGGTAAACGCAGTCACTTTTCAGCTCAAACGAAGCTACATTGTTCACAAAGCTCACACGTTTCTCGCTCTTAACTGAAAAGCATTGGATGTTAGAGGACCTGTGGTTCGTATCAGTTTCAGAAACAGAGTTGAACTAGATATGGTCTGTGTGTGTAGGAAACACAGCTCTTTTGTTCTGAGCACACTCACGTTTCCCGTGTATTAGAGACTCTATAAAGCAAGAGCGTGCTTCTTCCTCTAAAGCAGAATGTGTTTCATGGATGAGGACTGTGCCGTGTGTTTCCCTTCAGAAATGGAGTTAAATGCCAGAAGTGTGTCCTCCTACAAGCAAAACTTCGTTTCAGGTAAACACAGTGACTTTTCACGTCAAACGAATCTACATTGTTCACGAAGCTCACCCGTTTCTTGCTCTTAACTGAAAAGCATTGGATGTTAGACGACCTGTGGTTTGTATCAGTTTCAGAAGCAGAGTTGAAATAGATATGGTCCGTGTGTGTAGGATACACAGTTCTTTTGTTCTGCGCACACTCACGTTTCCCTCTGTATTAGAGACTCTAGAAAGCAAGAGCGTGCTTCTTGCTCTAAAGCAGAGTGTGTTACATGGATGAGAACTGCGCCGTGTGTTTCCCTTCAGAAACGGAGTTAAATGCCAGGCTCTGTGTCTATCTTCAAGCAAGAATTCGTTTCAGGTAAACGCAGTCACATTTCACATCAAACGAAGATACATTGTTCACAAAGCCCACATGTTTCTCGCTCTTAACTGAAAAGCATTGGATGTTAGAGGACCTGTGGTTTGTATCAGTTTCAGAAACAGAGTTGAACTAGATATGGTCCGTGTGTAGGAAACACAGTTCTTTTGTTCTGAACACACTCACGTTTCCCTCTGTATGAGAGACTCTAGAAAGCAAGAGCGTGCTTCTTGCTCTAAAGCAGAGTGTGTTTCATGGATGAGAACTGTGCCGTGTGTTTCCCTTCAGAAACAGAGTTAAATGCCAGGCTCTGTGTCTTTCTTCAAGCAAGACTTCGTTTCAGGTAAACGCAGTAAATTTACACCTCAAACGAAGCTACATTGTTCACAAAGCCCACACGTTTCTCGCTCTTAACAGAAAAGAATTGTATGTTAGAGGACCTGTGGTTTGTATCAGTTTCAGAAACAGAGTTGAACTAGATATGGTCCGTGTGTAGGAAACACAGTTCTTTTGTTCTGAGCACACTCACGTTGCCTCTATATTAGAGACTCTAGAAAGCAAGAGCGTGCTTCTTGCTCTAAAGCAGTGTGTGTTTCATGGATGAGAACTGTGCGATGTGTTTCCCTTCAGAAACGGAGTTAATGCCAGAAGTGTGTCTTCCTACAAGCAAGACTTCGTTTCAGGTAAATGCAGTCACTTTTCACCTCAAACGAATCTACATTGTTCACGAAGCTCACACGTTTCTCGCTCTTAACTGAAAAAAAGCATTGGATATTCGACGACCTGTGGTTTGTATCAGTTTCAGAAACAGAGTTGAACTAGATATGGTCCGTGTGTGTAGGAAACACAGTTCTTTTGTTATGAGCACACTCACGTCTCCCTCTGTATTAGAGACTCTAGAAAGCAAGAGTGTGCTTCTTGCTCTAAAGCAGAGTGTGTTTCATGGATGAGAACTGTGCCGTGTGTTTCCCTTCAGAAACGGAGTTAAATGCCAGGCGTGTGTCTTCATACAAGCAAGACTTCGTTTCAGGTAAACGCAGTCACTTTCAGCTCAAATGAAGTTACATTGTTCACGAAGCTCACACGTTTCTCGCTCTTAACTGCAAAGCAGTGGATGTTAGAGGACCTGTGGTTTGTATCAGTTTCAGAAACAGAGTTGAACTAGATATGGTCCGTGTGTAGGAAATACAGTTCTTTTGTTCTGAGCACACTCACGTTTCCCTCTGTATTAGAGACTCTAGAAAGCAAGAGCTTGCTTCTTGCTCTAAAGCAGAGTGTGTTTCATGGATGAGAACTGTGCAGCATGTTTCCCTTCAGAAACGGAGTTAAATGCCAGGCGTGTGTCTTCCTACAAGCAAGACTTCGTTTCAGGTAAACGCAGTCACTTTTCAGCTCAAACGAAGCTACATTGTTCACAAAGCTCACACGTTTCTCGCTCTTAACTGAAAAGCATTGGATGTTAGAGGACCTGTGGTTTGTATCAGTTTCAGAAACAGAGTTGAACTAGATATGGTCCGTGTGTGTAGGAAACACAGTTCTTTTGTTATGAGCACACTCACATTTCCCTCTGTATTAGAGACTCTAGAAAGCAAGAGCGTGCTTCTTGCTCTAAAGCAGAGTGTGTTTCATGGATGAGAACTGTGCTGTGTGTTTCCCTTCAGAAACAGAGTTAAATGCCAGGCCCTGTGTCTTTCTTCAAGGAAGACTTCGTTTCAGGTAAACGCAGTCACTTTTCACCTCAAACGAAGCTACATTGTTCACAAAGCCCACACGTTTCTCGCTCTTAACTGAAAAGAATTGTATGTTAGAGGACCTGGGGTTTGTATCAGTTTCAGAAACAGAGTTGAACTAGATATGGTCCGTGTGTAGGAAACACAGTTCTATTGTTCTGAGCACACTCACGTTTCCCTCTGTATTAGAGACTCTAGAAAGCAAGAGCGTGCTTCTTGCTCTAAAGCAGTGTGTGTTTCATGGATTAGAACTCTGCCGTGTGTTTCCCTTCAGAAACGGAGTTAATGCCAGAAGTGTGTCTTCCTACAAGCAAGACTTCGTTTCAGGTAAACACAGTCACATTTCAGCTCAAACGAAGCTACATTGTTCACGAAGCTCACACGTTTCTCGCTCTTAACTGAAAAGCATTGGATGTTAGAGGACCTGTGGTTTGTATCAGTTTCAGAAACAGAGTTGAACTAGATATGGTCTGTGTGTGTAGGAAACACAGTTCTTTTGTTCTGAACACACTCACATTTCCCTCTGTATTAGAGACTCTAGAAAGCAAGAGCGTGCTTCTTGCTCTAAAGAGAATGTGTTTCATGGATGAGGACTGTGCTGTGTGTTTCCCTTCAGAAACGGAGTTAAATGCCAGAAGTGTGTCTTCCTACAAGCACGACTTCGTTTCAGGTAAATGCAGTCACTTTTCACCTCAAACGAATCTACATTGTTCACGAAGCTCACACGTTTCTCGCTCTTAACTGAAAAGCATTGGATATTAGACGACCTGTGGTTTGTATCAGTTTCAGAAACTGAGTTGAACTAGATATGGTCCGTGTGTGTAGGAAACACAGTTCTTTTGTTCTGAGCACACTCACGTTTCCCTCTGTATTAGAGATTCTAGAAAGCAAGAGCGTGCTTCTTGCTCTAAAGCAGCGTGTGTTTCATGGATGAGAACTCTGCTGTGTGTTTCCCTTCAGAAACGGAGTGAAATGCCAGGCATGTGTTTTCCTATAAGCAAGACTTCGTTTCAGGTAAACACAGTCACTTTTCAGCTCAAACGAAGCTACATTGTTCACGAAGCTCACACGTTTCTCACTCTTAACTGAAATGCATTGGATGTTAGACGACCTGTGGTTTGTATCAGTTTCAGAAATAGAGTTGAACTAGATATGGTCCTTGTGTAGGAAACACAGTTCTTTGGTTCTGAGCACACTCACGTTTCCCTCTGTATTAGAGACTCTAGAAAGCAAGAGCATGCTTCTTGCTCTAATGCAGCGTGTGTTTCATGGATGAGAACTGTGCCGTGTGTTTCCCTTCAGAAACGGAGTTAAATGCCATGCGTGTGTCTTCCTACAAGAAAGACTTCGTTTCAGGTAAACGCAGTCACTTTTCAGCTCAAACGAAGCTTCATTGTTCACAAAGCTCACACGTTTCTCGCTCTTAACTGAAAAGCATTGGATGTTAGAGGACCTGTGGTTTGTATCAGTTTCAGAAACAGAGTTGTACTAGATATGGTCCGTGTGTGTAGGAAACACAGTTCTTTTGTTATGAGCACACTCACGTTTCCCTCTGTATTAGAGACTCTAGAAAGCAAGAGCGTGCTTCTTGCTCTAAAGCAGAGTGTGTTTCATGGATGAGAACTGTGCCGTGGGTTTCCCTTCAGAAACGGAGTTAAATGCCAGGCTCTGTGCCTTCCTACAAGCAAGTCCTCGTTTCAGGTAAACGCAGTCACTTTTCAGCTCAAACGAAGCTACATTGTTCACAAAGCTCACACGTTTCTCGCTCTTAACTGAAAAGCATTGGATGTTAGAGGACCTGTGGTTTGTATCAGTTTCAGAAACAGAGTTGAACTAGATATGGTCTGTGTGTGTAGGAAACACAGCTCTTTTGTTCTGAGCACACTCACGTTTCCCTCTGTATTAGAGACTCTATAAAGCAAGAGCGTGCTTCTTCCTCTAAAGCAGAATGTGTTTCATGGATGAGGACTGTGCCGTGTGTTTCCCTTCAGAAATGGAGTTAAATGCCAGAAGTGTGTCCTCCTACAAGCAAAACTTCGTTTCAGGTAAACACAGTGACTTTTCACGTCAAACGAATCTACATTGTTCACGAAGCTCACCCGTTTCTTGCTCTTAACTGAAAAGCATTGGATGTTAGACGACCTGTGGTTTGTATCAGTTTCAGAAGCAGAGTTGAAATAGATATGGTCCGTGTGTGTAGGATACACAGTTCTTTTGTTCTGCGCACACTCACGTTTCCCTCTGTATTAGAGACTCTAGAAAGCAAGAGCGTGCTTCTTGCTCTAAAGCAGAGTGTGTTACATGGATGAGAACTGCGCCGTGTGTTTCCCTTCAGAAACGGAGTTAAATGCCAGGCTCTGTGTCTATCTTCAAGCAAGAATTCGTTTCAGGTAAACGCAGTCACATTTCACATCAAACGAAGATACATTGTTCACAAAGCCCACATGTTTCTCGCTCTTAACTGAAAAGCATTGGATGTTAGAGGACCTGTGGTTTGTATCAGTTTCAGAAACAGAGTTGAACTAGATATGGTCCGTGTGTAGGAAACACAGTTCTTTTGTTCTGAACACACTCACGTTTCCCTCTGTATGAGAGACTCTAGAAAGCAAGAGCGTGCTTCTTGCTCTAAAGCAGAGTGTGTTTCATGGATGAGAACTGTGCCGTGTGTTTCCCTTCAGAAACAGAGTTAAATGCCAGGCTCTGTGTCTTTCTTCAAGCAAGACTTCGTTTCAGGTAAACGCAGTAAATTTACACCTCAAACGAAGCTACATTGTTCACAAAGCCCACACGTTTCTCGCTCTTAACAGAAAAGAATTGTATGTTAGAGGACCTGTGGTTTGTATCAGTTTCAGAAACAGAGTTGAACTAGATATGGTCCGTGTGTAGGAAACACAGTTCTTTTGTTCTGAGCACACTCACGTTGCCTCTATATTAGAGACTCTAGAAAGCAAGAGCGTGCTTCTTGCTCTAAAGCAGTGTGTGTTTCATGGATGAGAACTGTGCGATGTGTTTCCCTTCAGAAACGGAGTTAATGCCAGAAGTGTGTCTTCCTACAAGCAAGACTTCGTTTCAGGTAAATGCAGTCACTTTTCACCTCAAACGAATCTACATTGTTCACGAAGCTCACACGTTTCTCGCTCTTAACTGAAAAAAAGCATTGGATATTCGACGACCTGTGGTTTGTATCAGTTTCAGAAACAGAGTTGAACTAGATATGGTCCGTGTGTGTAGGAAACACAGTTCTTTTGTTATGAGCACACTCACGTCTCCCTCTGTATTAGAGACTCTAGAAAGCAAGAGTGTGCTTCTTGCTCTAAAGCCGAGTGTGTTTCATGGATGAGAACTGTGCCGTGTGTTTCCCTTCAGAAACAGAGTTAAATGCCAGGCGTGTGTCTTCATACAAGCAAGACTTCGTTTCAGGTAAACGCAGTCACTTTCAGCTCAAATGAAGTTACATTGTTCACGAAGCTCACACGTTTCTCGCTCTTAACTGCAAAGCAGTGGATGTTAGAGGACCTGTGGTTTGTATCAGTTTCAGAAACAGAGTTGAACTAGATATGGTCCGTGTGTAGGAAATACAGTTCTTTTGTTCTGAGCACACTCACGTTTCCCTCTGTATTAGAGACTCTAGAAAGCAAGAGCTTGCTTCTTGCTCTAAAGCAGAGTGTGTTTCATGGATGAGAACTGTGCAGCATGTTTCCCTTCAGAAACGGAGTTAAATGCCAGGCGTGTGTCTTCCTACAAGCAAGACTTCGTTTCAGGTAAACGCAGTCACTTTTCAGCTCAAACGAAGCTACATTGTTCACAAAGCTCACACGTTTCTCGCTCTTAACTGAAAAGCATTGGATGTTAGAGGACCTGTGGTTTGTATCAGTTTCAGAAACAGAGTTGAACTAGATATGGTCCGTGTGTGTAGGAAACACAGTTCTTTTGTTATGAGCACACTCACATTTCCCTCTGTATTAGAGACTCTAGAAAGCAAGAGCGTTCTTCTTGCTCTAAAGCAGAGTGTGTTTCATGGATGAGAACTGTGCTGTGTGTTTCCCTTCAGAAACAGAGTTAAATGCCAGGCCCTGTGTCTTTCTTCAAGGAAGACTTCGTTTCAGGTAAACGCAGTCACTTTTCACCTCAAACGAAGCTACATTGTTCACAAAGCCCACACGTTTCTCGCTCTTAACTGAAAAGAATTGTATGTTAGAGGACCTGGGGTTTGTATCAGTTTCAGAAACAGAGTTGAACTAGATATGGTCCGTGTGTAGGAAACACAGTTCTATTGTTCTGAGCACACTCACGTTTCCCTCTGTATTAGAGACTCTAGAAAGCAAGAGCGTGCTTCTTGCTCTAAAGCAGTGTGTGTTTCATGGATGAGAACTCTGCCGTGTGTTTCCCTTCAGAAACGGAGTTAATGCCAGAAGTGTGTCTTCCTACAAGCAAGACTTCGTTTCAGGTAAACACAGTCACATTTCAGCTCAAACGAAGCTACATTGTTCACGAAGCTGACACGTTTCTCGCTCTTAACTGAAAAGCATTGGATGTTAGAGGACCTGTGGTTTGTATCAGTTTCAGAAACAGAGTTGAACTAGATATGGTCTGTGTGTGTAGGAAACACAGTTCTTTTGTTCTGAACACACTCACATTTCCCTCTGTATTAGAGACTCTAGAAAGCAAGAGCGTGCTGCTTGCTCTAAAGAGAATGTGTTTCATGGATGAGGACTGTGCTGTGTGTTTCCCTTCAGAAACGGAGTTAAATGCCAGAAGTGTGTCATCCTACAAGCACGACTTCGTTTCAGGTAAATGCAGTCACTTTTCACCTCAAACGAATCTACATTGTTCACGAAGCTCACACGTTTCTCGCTCTTAACTGAAAAGCATTGGATGTTAGACGACCTTGGTTTGTATCAGTTTCAGAAATAGAGTTGAACTAGATATGGTCCTTGTGTAGGAAACACAGTTCTTTGGTTCTGAGCACACTCACGTTTCCCTCTGTATTAGAGACTCTAGAAAGCAAGAGCATGCTTCTTGCTCTAATGCAGCGTGTGTTTCATGGATGAGAACTGTGCCGTGTGTTGCCCTTCAGAAACGGAGTTAAATGCCATGCGTGTGTGTTCCTACAAGAAAGACTTCGTTTCAGGTAAACGCAGTCACTTTTCAGCTCAAACGAAGCTTCATTGTTCACAAAGCTCACACGTTTCTCGCTCTTAACTGAAAAGCATTGGATGTTAGAGGACCTGTGGTTTGTATCAGTTTCAGAAACAGAGTTGTACTAGATATGGTCCGTGTGTGTAGGAAACACAGTTCTTTTGTTATGAGCACACTCACGTTTCCCTCTCTATTAGAGACTCTAGAAAGCAAGAGCGTGCTTCTTGCTCTAAAGCAGAGTGTGTTTCATGGATGAGAACTGTGCCGTGGGTTTCCCTTAAGAAACGGAGTTAAATGCCAGGCGTGTGTCTTCCTACAAGCAAGACTTCGTTTCAGGTAAACGCAGTCACTTTTCAGCTCAAACGAAGCTACATTGTTCACAAAGCTCACACGTTTCTCGCTCTTAACTGAAAAGCATTGGATGTTAGAGGACCTGTGGTTTGTATCAGTTTCAGAAACAGAGTTGAACTAGATATGGTCCGTGTGTGTAGGAAACACAGTTCTTTTGTTATGAGCACACTCACATTTCCCTCTGTATTAGAGACTCTAGAAAGCAAGAGCGTGCTTCTTGCTCTAAAGCAGAGTGTGTTTCATGGATGAGAACTGTGCTGTGTGTTTCCCTTCAGAAACAGAGTTAAATGCCAGGCCCTGTGTCTTTCTTCAAGGAAGACTTCGTTTCAGGTAAACGCAGTCACTTTTCACCTCAAACGAAGCTACATTGTTCACAAAGCCCACACGTTTCTCGCTCTTAACTGAAAAGAATTGTATGTTAGAGGACCTGGGGTTTGTATCAGTTTCAGAAACAGAGTTGAACTAGATATGGTCCGTGTGTAGGAAACACAGTTCTATTGTTCTGAGCACACTCACGTTTCCCTCTGTATTAGAGACTCTAGAAAGCAAGAGCGTGCTTCTTGCTCTAAAGCAGTGTGTGTTTCATGGATTAGAACTCTGCCGTGTGTTTCCCTTCAGAAACGGAGTTAATGCCAGAAGTGTGTCTTCCTACAAGCAAGACTTCGTTTCAGGTAAACACAGTCACATTTCAGCTCAAACGAAGCTACATTGTTCACGAAGCTCACACGTTTCTCGCTCTTAACTGAAAAGCATTGGATGTTAGAGGACCTGTGGTTTGTATCAGTTTCAGAAACAGAGTTGAACTAGATATGGTCTGTGTGTGTAGGAAACACAGTTCTTTTGTTCTGAACACACTCACATTTCCCTCTGTATTAGAGACTCTAGAAAGCAAGAGCGTGCTTCTTGCTCTAAAGAGAATGTGTTTCATGGATGAGGACTGTGCTGTGTGTTTCCCTTCAGAAACGGAGTTAAATGCCAGAAGTGTGTCTTCCTACAAGCACGACTTCGTTTCAGGTAAATGCAGTCACTTTTCACCTCAAACGAATCTACATTGTTCACGAAGCTCACACGTTTCTCGCTCTTAACTGAAAAGCATTGGATATTAGACGACCTGTGGTTTGTATCAGTTTCAGAAACAGAGTTGAACTAGATATGGTCCGTGTGTGTAGGAAACACAGTTCTTTTGTTCTGAGCACACTCACGTTTCCCTCTGTATTAGAGATTCTAGAAAGCAAGAGCGTGCTTCTTGCTCTAAAGCAGCGTGTGTTTCATGGATGAGAACTCTGCTGTGTGTTTCCCTTCAGAAACGGAGTGAAATGCCAGGCATGTGTTTTCCTATAAGCAAGACTTCGTTTCAGGTAAACACAGTCACTTTTCAGCTCAAACGAAGCTACATTGTTCACGAAGCTCACACGTTTCTCACTCTTAACTGAAATGCATTGGATGTTAGACGACCTGTGGTTTGTATCAGTTTCAGAAATAGAGTTGAACTAGATATGGTCCTTGTGTAGGAAACACAGTTCTTTGGTTCTGAGCACACTCACGTTTCCCTCTGTATTAGAGACTCTAGAAAGCAAGAGCATGCTTCTTGCTCTAATGCAGCGTGTGTTTCATGGATGAGAACTGTGCCGTGTGTTTCCCTTCAGAAACGGAGTTAAATGCCATGCGTGTGTCTTCCTACAAGAAAGACTTCGTTTCAGGTAAACGCAGTCACTTTTCAGCTCAAACGAAGCTTCATTGTTCACAAAGCTCACACGTTTCTCGCTCTTAACTGAAAAGCATTGGATGTTAGAGGACCTGTGGTTTGTATCAGTTTCAGAAACAGAGTTGTACTAGATATGGTCCGTGTGTGTAGGAAACACAGTTCTTTTGTTATGAGCACACTCACGTTTCCCTCTGTATTAGAGACTCTAGAAAGCAAGAGCGTGCTTCTTGCTCTAAAGCAGAGTGTGTTTCATGGATGAGAACTGTGCCGTGGGTTTCCCTTCAGAAACGGAGTTAAATGCCAGGCTCTGTGCCTTCCTACAAGCAAGTCCTCGTTTCAGGTAAACGCAGTCACTTTTCAGCTCAAACGAAGCTACATTGTTCACAAAGCTCACACGTTTCTCGCTCTTAACTGAAAAGCATTGGATGTTAGAGGACCTGTGGTTTGTATCAGTTTCAGAAACAGAGTTGAACTAGATATGGTCTGTGTGTGTAGGAAACACAGCTCTTTTGTTCTGAGCACACTCACGTTTCCCTCTGTATTAGAGATTCTATAAAGCAAGAGCGTGCTTCTTCCTCTAAAGCAGAATGTGTTTCATGGATGAGGACTGTGCCGTGTGTTTCCCTTCAGAAATGGAGTTAAATGCCAGAAGTGTGTCCTCCTACAAGCAAAACTTCGTTTCAGGTAAACACAGTGACTTTTCACGTCAAACGAATCTACATTGTTCACGAAGCTCACCCGTTTCTTGCTCTTAACTGAAAAGCATTGGATGTTAGACGACCTGTGGTTTGTATCAGTTTCAGAAGCAGAGTTGAAATAGATATGGTCCGTGTGTGTAGGATACACAGTTCTTTTGTTCTGCGCACACTCACGTTTCCCTCTGTATTAGAGACTCTAGAAAGCAAGAGCGTGCTTCTTGCTCTAAAGCAGAGTGTGTTACATGGATGAGAACTGCGCCGTGTGTTTCCCTTCAGAAACGGAGTTAAATGCCAGGCTCTGTGTCTATCTTCAAGCAAGAATTCGTTTCAGGTAAACGCAGTCACATTTCACATCAAACGAAGATACATTGTTCACAAAGCCCACATGTCTCTCGCTCTTAACTGAAAAGCATTGGATGTTAGAGGACCTGTGGTTTGTATCAGTTTCAGAAACAGAGTTGAACTAGATATGGTCCGTGTGTAGGAAACACAGTTCTTTTGTTCTGAACACACTCACGTTTCCCTCTGTATGAGAGACTCTAGAAAGCAAGAGCGTGCTTCTTGCTCTAAAGCAGAGTGTGTTTCATGGATGAGAACTGTGCCGTGTGTTTCCCTTCAGAAACAGAGTTAAATGCCAGGCTCTGTGTCTTTCTTCAAGCAAGACTTCGTTTCAGGTAAACGCAGTAAATTTACACCTCAAACGAAGCTACATTGTTCACAAAGCCCACACGTTTCTCGCTCTTAACAGAAAAGAATTGTATGTTAGAGGACCTGTGGTTTGTATCAGTTTCAGAAACAGAGTTGAACTAGATATGGTCCGTGTGTAGGAAACACAGTTCTTTTGTTCTGAGCACACTCACGTTGCCTCTATATTAGAGACTCTAGAAAGCAAGAGCGTGCTTCTTGCTCTAAAGCAGTGTGTGTTTCATGGATGAGAACTGTGCGATGTGTTTCCCTTCAGAAACGGAGTTAATGCCAGAAGTGTGTCTTCCTACAAGCAAGACTTCGTTTCAGGTAAATGCAGTCACTTTTCACCTCAA
>CATKUP010000998.1:0-21000 GCA_949786385.1 Onychomys leucogaster
ACGAATCTACATTGTTCACGAAGCTCACACGTTTCTCGCTCTTAACTGAAAAAAAGCATTGGATATTCGACGACCTGTGGTGTGTATCAGTTTCAGAAACAGAGTTGAACTAGATATGGTCCGTGTGTGTAGGAAACACAGTTCTTTTGTTATGAGCACACTCACGTCTCCCTCTGTATTAGAGACTCTAGAAAGCAAGAGTGTGCTTCTTGCTCTAAAGCAGAGTGTGTTTCATGGATGAGAACTGTGCCGTGTGTTTCCCTTCAGAAACGGAGTTAAATGCCAGGCGTGTGTCTTCATACAAGCAAGACTTCGTTTCAGGTAAACGCAGTCACTTTCACCTCAAATGAAGTTACATTGTTCACGAAGCTCACACGTTTCTCGCTCTTAACTGCAAAGCAGTGGATGTTAGAGGACCTGTGGTTTGTATCAGTTTCAGAAACAGAGTTGAACTAGATATGGTCCGTGTGTAGGAAATACAGTTCTTTTGTTCTGAGCACACTCACGTTTCCCTCTGTATTAGAGACTCTAGAAAGCAAGAGCTTGCTTCTTGCTCTAAAGCAGAGTGTGTTTCATGGATGAGAACTGTGCAGCATGTTTCCCTTCAGAAACGGAGTTAAATGCCAGGCGTGTGTCTTCCTACAAGCAAGACTTCGTTTCAGGTAAACGCAGTCACTTTTCAGCTCAAACGAAGCTACATTGTTCACAAAGCTCACACGTTTCTCGCTCTTAACTGAAAAGCATTGGATGTTAGAGGACCTGTGGTTTGTATCAGTTTCAGAAACAGAGTTGAACTAGATATGGTCCGTGTGTGTAGGAAACACAGTTCTTTTGTTATGAGCACACTCACATTTCCCTCTGTATTAGAGACTCTAGAAAGCAAGAGCGTTCTTCTTGCTCTAAAGCAGAGTGTGTTTCATGGATGAGAACTGTGCTGTGTGTTTCCCTTCAGAAACAGAGTTAAATGCCAGGCCCTGTGTCTTTCTTCAAGGAAGACTTCGTTTCAGGTAAACGCAGTCACTTTTCACCTCAAACGAAGCTACATTGTTCACAAAGCCCACACGTTTCTCGCTCTTAACTGAAAAGAATTGTATGTTAGAGGACCTGGGGTTTGTATCAGTTTCAGAAACAGAGTTGAACTAGATATGGTCCGTGTGTAGGAAACACAGTTCTATTGTTCTGAGCACACTCACGTTTCCCTCTGTATTAGAGACTCTAGAAAGCAAGAGCGTGCTTCTTGCTCTAAAGCAGTGTGTGTTTCATGGATGAGAACTCTGCCGTGTGTTTCCCTTCAGAAACGGAGTTAATGCCAGAAGTGTGTCTTCCTACAAGCAAGACTTCGTTTCAGGTAAACACAGTCACATTTCAGCTCAAACGAAGCTACATTGTTCACGAAGCTGACACGTTTCTCGCTCTTAACTGAAAAGCATTGGATGTTAGAGGACCTGTGGTTTGTATCAGTTTCAGAAACAGAGTTGAACTAGATATGGTCTGTGTGTGTAGGAAACACAGTTCTTTTGTTCTGAACACACTCACATTTCCCTCTGTATTAGAGACTCTAGAAAGCAAGAGCGTGCTGCTTGCTCTAAAGAGAATGTGTTTCATGGATGAGGACTGTGCTGTGTGTTTCCCTTCAGAAACGGAGTTAAATGCCAGAAGTGTGTCTTCCTACAAGCACGACTTCGTTTCAGGTAAATGCAGTCACTTTTCACCTCAAACGAATCTACATTGTTCACGAAGCTCACACGTTTCTCGCTCTTAACTGAAAAGCATTGGATGTTAGACGACCTTGGTTTGTATCAGTTTCAGAAATAGAGTTGAACTAGATATGGTCCTTGTGTAGGAAACACAGTTCTTTGGTTCTGAGCACACTCACGTTTCCCTCTGTATTAGAGACTCTAGAAAGCAAGAGCATGCTTCTTGCTCTAATGCAGCGTGTGTTTCATGGATGAGAACTGTGCAGTGTGTTGCCCTTCAGAAACGGAGTTAAATGCCATGCGTGTGTGTTCCTACAAGAAAGACTTCGTTTCAGGTAAACGCAGTCACTTTTCAGCTCAAACGAAGCTTCATTGTTCACAAAGCTCACACGTTTCTCGCTCTTAACTGAAAAGCATTGGATGTTAGAGGACCTGTGGTTTGTATCAGTTTCAGAAACAGAGTTGTACTAGATATGGTCCGTGTGTGTAGGAAACACAGTTCTTTTGTTATGAGCACACTCACGTTTCCCTCTCTATTAGAGACTCTAGAAAGCAAGAGCGTGCTTCTTGCTCTAAAGCAGAGTGTGTTTCATGGATGAGAACTGTGCCGTGGGTTTCCCTTAAGAAACGGAGTTAAATGCCAGGTTCTGTGTCTTTCTTCAAGCAAGACTTCGTTTCAGGTAAACGCAGTCACTTTTCAGCTCAAAAGAAGCTACATTGTTCACAAAGCTCACACGTTTCTCGCTCTTAACTGAAAAGCATTGGATGTTAGAGGTCCTGTGGTTTGTATCAGTTTCAGAAACAGAGTTGTACTAGATATGGTCCGTATGTGTAGGACACACAGTTCTTTTGTTATGAGCACACTCACGTTTCCCTCTGTATTAGAGACTCTAGAAAGCAAGTGCGTGCTTCTTGCTCTAAAGCAGAGTGTGTTTCATGGATGAGAACTGTGCTGTGTGTTTCCCTTCAGAAACGGAGTTAAATGCCAGGCTCTGTGTCTTTCTTCAAGCAAGACTTCGTTTCAAGTAAACGCAGTCACTTTACACCTCAAACGAAGCTACATTGTTCACAAAGCCCACACGTTTCTCGCTCTTAACTGAAAAGAATTGTATGTTAGAGGACCTGTGGTTTGTATCAGTTTCAGAAACAGAGTTGAACTAGATATGGTCCGTGTGTAGGAAACACAGTTCTTTTGTTCTGAGCACACTCACGATTCCCTCTGTATTAGAGACTCTAGAAAGTAAGAGCGTGATTCTTGCTCTAAAGCAGTGTGTGTTTCATGGATGAGAACTGTGCCGTGTGTTTCCCTTCAGAAACGGAGTTAATGGCAGAAGTGTGTCTTCCTACAAGCAAGACTTCGTTTCAGGTAAACACAGTCACTTTTCAGCTCAAACGAAGCTACGTTGTTCACGAAGCTCACAGGTTTCTCGCTCTTAACTGAAAAGCATTGAATGTTAGAGGACCTGTGGTTTGTATCAGTTTCAGAAACAGAGTTGAACTAGATATGGTCTGTGTGTGTAGGAAACACTGTTCTTTTGTTATGAGCACACTCACGTTTCCCTCTGTATTAGAGACTCTAGAAAGCAAGAGCGTGCTTCTTGCTCTAAAGCAGAGTGTGTTTCATGGATGAGAACTGTGCCGTGTGTTTCCCTTCAGAAACTGAGTTAAATGCCAGGCTCTGTTTCTTTCTTCAAGCAAGACTTCCTTTCAGGTAAACGCAGTCACTTTTCACCTCAAACTAAGCTACATTGTTCACGCGCCCACACGTTTCTCGCTCTTAACTGAAAAGAATTAGATGTTAGAGGACCTGTGGTTTGTATCAGTTTCAGAAACAGGGTTGAACTAGATATGGTCCGTGTGTGTAGGAAACACAGTTCTTTTGTTCTGAGTACACTCACGTTTCCCTCTGTATTAGAGACTCTAGAAAGCAAGAGCGTGCTTCTTGCTCTAAAGCAGAGTGTGTTTCATGGATGAGAACTGTGCCGTGTGTTTCCCTTCAGAAACGGAGTGAAATGCCAGGCATGTGTTTTCCTACAAGCAAGACTTCCTTTCAGGTAAACACAGTCACTTTTCAGCTCAAACGAAGCTACATTGTTCACGAAGGTCACACGTTTCTCGCTCTTAACTGAAATGCATTGGATGTTAGACGACCTGTGGTTTGTATCAGTTTCAGAAATAGAGTTGAACTAGATATGGTCCGTGTGTAGGAAACACAGTTCTTTGGTTCTGAGCACACTCACGTTTCCCTCTGTATTAGAGACTCTAGAAAGCAAGAGCATGCTTCTTGCTCTAATGCAGCGTGTGTTTCATGGATGAGAACTGTGCCGTGTGTTTCCCTTCAGAAACGGAGTTAAATGCCAGGCGTGTGTCTTCCTACAAGCAAGACTTCGTTTCAGGTAAACGCAGTCACTTTTCAGCTCAAACGAAGCTTCATTGTTCACAAAGCTCACACGTTTCTCGCTATTAACTGAAAAGCATTGGATGTTAGAGGACCTGTGGTTTGTATCAGTTTCAGAAACAGAGTTGTACTAGATATGGTCCGTGTGTGTAGGAAACACAGTTCTTTTGTTCTGAGCACACTCACGTTTCCCTCTGTATTAGAGACTCTAGAAAGCAAGAGCGTGCTTCTTGCTCTAAAGCAGAGTGTGTTTCATGGATGAGAACTGTGCCGTGGGTTTCCCTTAAGAAACGGAGTTAAATGCCAGGCTCTGTGTCTTTCTTCAAGCAAGACTTCGTTTCAGGTAAACGTAGTCACTTTTCAGCTCAAAAGAAGCTACATTGTTCACAAAGCTCACACGTTTCTCGCTCTTAACTGAAAAGCATTGGATGTTAGAGGTCCTGTGGTTTGTATCAGTTTCAGAAACAGAGTTGAACTAGATATGGTCCGTGTGTGTAGGAAACACAGTTCTTTTGTTCTGAGCACACTCACGTTTCCCTCTATATTAGAGACTCTAGAAAGCAAGAGCGTGCTTCTTGCTCTAAAGCAGAGTGTGTTTCATGGATGAGAACTGTGCCGTGTGTTTCCCTTCAGAAACGGAGTGAAATGCCAGGCATGTGTTTTCCTACAAGCAAGACTTCCTTTCAGGTAAACACAGTCACTTTTCAGCTCAAACGAAGGTACATTGTTCACGAAGGTCACACGTTTCTCGCTCTTAACTGAAATGCATTGGATGTTAGACGACCTGTGGTTTGTATCAGTTTCAGAAATAGAGTTGAACTAGATATGGTCCGTGTGTAGGAAACACAGTTCTTTGGTTCTGAGCACACTCACGTTTCCCTCTGTATTAGAGACTCTAGAAAGCAAGAGCATGCTTCTTGCTCTAATGCAGCGTGTGTTTCATGGATGAGAACTGTGCCGTGTGTTTCCCTTCAGAAACGGAGTTAAATGCCAGGCGTGTGTCTTCCTACAAGCACGACTTCGTTTCAGGTAAATGCAGTCACTTTTCACCTCAAACGAATCTACATTGTTCACGAAGCTCACACGTTTCTCGCTATTAACTGAAAAGCATTGGATATTAGACGACCTGTGGTTTGTATCAGTTTCAGAAACAGAGTTGAACTAGATATGGTCCGTGTGTGTAGGAAACACAGTTCTTTTGTTCTGAGCACACTCACGTTTCCCTCTGTATTAGAGATTCTAGAAAGCAAGAGCGTGCTTCTTGCTCTAAAGCAGCGTGTGTTTCATGGATGAGAACTGTGACGTGTGTTTCCCTTCAGAAACGGAGTGAAATGCCAGGCATGTGTTTTCCTATAAGCAAGACTTCGTTTCAGGTAAACGCAGTCACTTTTCAGCTCAAACGAAGCTTCATTGTTCACAAAGCTCACACGTTTCTCGCTCTTAACTGAAAAGCATTGGATGTTAGAGGACCTGTGGTTTGTATCAGTTTCAGAAACAGAGTTGTACTAGATATGGTCCGTGTGTGTAGGAAACACAGTTCTTTTGTTATGAGCACACTCACGTTTCCCTCTCTATTAGAGACTCTAGAAAGCAAGAGCGTGCTTCTTGCTCTAAAGCAGAGTGTGTTTCATGGATGAGAACTGTGCCGTGGGTTTCCCTTAAGAAACGGAGTTAAATGCCAGGCTCTGTGTCTTTCTTCAAGCAAGACTTCGTTTCAGGTAAACGCAGTCACTTTTCAGCTCAAAAGAAGCTACATTGTTCACAAAGCTCACACGTTTCTCGCTCTTAACTGAAAAGCATTGGATGTTAGAGGTCCTGTGGTTTGTATCAGTTTCAGAAACAGAGTTGTACTAGATATGGTCCGTATGTGTAGGACACACAGTTCTTTTGTTATGAGCACACTCACGTTTCCCTCTGTATTAGAGACTCTAGAAAGCAAGAGCGTGCTTCTTGCTCTAAAGCAGAGTGTGTTTCATGGATGAGAACTGTGCTGTGTGTTTCCCTTCAGAAACGGAGTTAAATGCCAGGCTCTGTGTCTTTCTTCAAGCAAGACTTCGTTTCAAGTAAACGCAGTCACTTTACACCTCAAACGAAGCTACATTTTTCACAAAGCCCACACGTTTCTCGCTCTTAACTGAAAAGAATTGTATGTTAGAGGACCTGTGGTTTGTATCAGTTTCAGAAACAGAGTTGAACTAGATATGGTCCGTGTGTAGGAAACACAGTTCTTTTGTTCTGAGCACACTCACGATTCCCTCTGTATTAGAGACTCTAGAAAGTAAGAGCGTGATTCTTGCTCTAAAGCAGTGTGTGTTTCATGGATGAGAACTGTGCCGTGTGTTTCCCTTCAGAAACGGAGTTAATGGCAGAAGTGTGTCTTCCTACAAGCAAGACTTCGTTTCAGGTAAACACAGTCACTTTTCAGCTCAAACGAAGCTACATTGTTCACGAAGCTCACAGGTTTCTCGCTCTTAACTGAAAAGCATTGAATGTTAGAGGACCTGTGGTTTGTATCAGTTTCAGAAACAGAGTTGAACTAGATATGGTCTGTGTGTGTAGGAAACACTGTTCTTTTATTATGAGCACACTCACGTTTCCCTCTGTATTAGAGACTCTAGAAAGCAAGAGAGTGCTTCTTGCTCTAAAGCAGCGTGTGTTTCATGGATGAGAACTGTGCCGTGTGTTTCCCTTCAGAAACGGAGTTAAATGCCAGGCTCTGTTTCTTTCTTCAAGCAAGACTTCCTTTCAGGTAAACGCAGTCACTTTTCACCTCAAACTAAGCTACATTGTTCACGAGGCCCACACGTTTCTCGCTCTTAACTGAAAAGCATTGGATGTTAGAGGTCCTGTGGTTTGTATCAGTTTCAGAAACAGAGTTGAACTAGATATGGTCCGTGTGTGTAGGAAACACAGTTCTTTTGTTCTGAGCACACTCACGTTTCCCTCTGTATTAGAGACTCTAGAAAGCAAGAGCATGCTTCTTGCTCTAAAGCAGAGTGTGTTACATGGATGAGAACTGTGCTGTGTGTTTCCCTTCAGAAACGGAGTTAAATGCCTGGCGTGTGTCTTCCTACAAGCAAGACTTTGTTTCAGGTTAACGCAGTCACTTTTCAGCTCAAACGAGCTACATTGTTCACGAAGCTCACACGTTTCTCACTCTTAACTGAAAACCATTGGATATCAGACGACCTGTGGTTTGTATCAGTTTAATAAGCAGAGTTGAACTAGATAAGGTCCGTGTGTGTAGGAAACACAGTTCCTTTGTTCTGAGCACACTCACGTTTCCCTCTGTATTAGAGACTCTAGAAAGCAAGAGCGTGCTTCTTGCTCTAAAGCAGCGTGTGTTTCATGGATGAGAACTGTGCCGTGTGTTTCCCTTCAGAAACGGAGTTAAATGCAAGGCTCTGTGTCTTTCTTCAAGCAAGACTTCTTTTCAGGTAAACACAGTAACTTTTCACCTCAAACGAAGCTACATTGTTCACGAAGCCCACACATTTCTCGCTCTTAACTGAAAAGAATTGGATATTAGAGGACCTGTGGTTTGTATCAGTTTCAGAAACAGAGTTGAACTAGATATGGTCCGTGTGTAGGAAACACAGTTCTTTTGTTCTGAGCACACTCTCGTTTCCCTCTGTATTAGAGACTCTAGAAAGCAAAAGCATGCTTCTTGCTCTAAAGCAGAACGTGTTTCATGGATGAGAACTGTGCCGTGTGTTTCCCTTCAGAAAGGGAGTTAAATGCCAGGCTCTGTGTCTTTCTTCAAGCAAGACATCATTTCAGGTAAACGCAGTCACTTTTCACCTCAAAGGAAGCTACATTGTTCACGAAGCTCACACGTATCTCGCTCTTAACTGAAAAGCATTGGATGTTAGAGGACCTGTGGTTTGTATCAGTTTCAGAAACAGAGTTGAACTAGATATGGTCTGTGTGTGTAGGAAACACAGTTCTTTTGTTCTGAACACACTCACGTTTCCCTCTGTATTAGAGACTCTAGAAAGCAAGAGCGTGCTTCTTGCTCTAAAGCAGAATGTGTTTCATGGATGAGGACTGTGCCGTGTGTTTCCCTTCAGAAACGGAGTTAAATGCCAGAAATGTGTCTTCCTACAAGCACGACTTTGTTTCAGGTAAATGCAGTCACTATTTACCTCAAACGAATCTACATTGTTCGCGAAGCTCACACGTTTCTCGCTCTTAACTGAAAAGCATTGGATATTAGACGACCTGTGGTTTGTATCAGTTTCAGAAACAGAGTTGAACTAGATATGGTCCTTGTGTGTAGGAAACACAGTTCTTTTGTTCTGAGCACACTCTCGTTTCCCTCTGTATTAGAGACTCTAGAAAGCAAGAGCGTGCTTCTTGCTCTAAAGCAGCGTGTGTTTCATGGATGAGAACTGTGCCGTGTGTTTCCCTTAAAAAACGGAGTTAAATGCCAGGCGTGTGACTTCATACAAGCAAGACTTCGTTTCAGGTAAACACAGTCACTTTCAGCTCAAATGAAGTTACATTGTTCACGAAGCTCACACGTTTCTCGCTCTTAATTGAAAAGCATTGGATGTTAGACGACCTGTGTTTTGTATCAGTTTCAGAAACAGAGTTGAACTAGATATGGTCCGTGTCTGTAGGAAACACAGTTCCTTTGTTCTGAGCACACTCACGTTTCCCTCTGTATTAGAGACTCTAAAAAGCAATTGCGTGCTTCTTGCTCTAAAGCAGAGTGTGTTTCATGGATGAGAACTGTGCCGTGTGTTTCCCTTCAGAAACGGAGTTAAATGCCAGGCTCTGTTTCTTTCTTCAAGCAAGACTTCGTTTCAGGTAAACACAGTCACTTTTCATCCCAAAGAAGCTACATTGTTCTCGAAGCCCACACGTATCTCGCTCTTAACTGAAAAGAATTGGATGTTAGAGGACCTGTGGTTTGTATCAGTTTCAGAAACAGAGTTGAACTAGATATGGTCCGTGTGTAGGAAACACAGTTCTTTTATTCTGAGCACACTCACGTTTCCCTCTGTATTAGAGACTCTAGAAAGCAAGAGTGTTCTTCTTGCTCTAAAGCAGAGTGTGTTCCATGGATGAGAACTGTGCAGCGTGTTTCCCTTCAGAAACGGAGTTAAATGCCAGGCGTGTGTCTTCCTACAAGCAAGACTTCGTTTCAGGTAAACGCAGTCACTTTTCACCTCAAACGAAGCTACATTGTTCACAAAGCTCACACGTTTCTCACTCTTAACCGAAAATCATTGGATATTAGATGAACTGTGGTTTGTATCAGTTTCAGAAACAGAGTTGAACTAGATATGGTCAGTGTGTGTAGGAAACACAGTTCTTTTGTTATGAGCACACTCACGTTTCCCTCTGTATTAGAGACTCTAGAAAGCAAGAGCGTGCTTCTTGCTCTAAAGCAGCGTGTGTTTCATGGATGAGAACTGTGCCGTGTATTTCCCTTCAGAAACGGAGTTAAATGCAAGGCTCTGTGTCTTTCTTCAAGCAAGACTTCGTTTCAGGTAAACACAGTCACTTTTCACCTCAAACGAAGCTACATTGTTCACGAAGCCCACACGTTTCTCGCTCTTAACTGAAAAGAATTGGATGTTAGAGGACCTGTGGTTTGTATCAGTTTCAGAAACAGAGTTGAACTAGATATGGTCCGTGTGTAGGAAACACAGTTCTTTTGTTCTGAGCACACTCACGTTTCCCTCTGTATTAGAGACTCTAGAAAGCAAAAGCATGCTTCTTGCTCTAAAGCAGAACGTGTTTCATGGATGAGAACTGTGCCGTGTGTTTCCCTTCAGAAAGGGAGTTAAATGCCAGGCTCTGTGTCTTTCTTCAAGCAAGACTTCATTTCAGGTAAACGCAGTCACTTTTCACCTCAAACGAAGCTACATTGTTCACGAAGCTCACACGTTTCTCGCTCTTAACTGAAAAGCATTGGATGTTAGAGGACCTGTGGTTTGTATCAGTTTCAGAAACAGAGTTGAACTAGATATGGTCCGTGTGTAGGAAACACAGTTCTTTTGTTCTGAGCACACTCACGTTTCCCTCTGTATGAGAGACTCTAGAAAGCAAGAGCGTGCTTCTTGCTCTAAAGCAGAGTGTGTTTCATGGATGAGAACTGTGCCGTGTGTTTCCCTTCAGAAACAGAGTTAAATGCCAGGCTCTGTGTCTTTCTTCAAGCAAGACTTCGTTTCAGGTAAACGCAGTAACTTTACACCTCAAACGAAGCTACATTGTTCAAAAAGCCCACACGTTTCTCGCTCTTAACAGAAAAGAATTGTATGTTAGAGGACCTGTGGTTTGTATCAGTTTCAGAAACAGAGTTGAACTAGATATGGTCCGTGTGTGTAGGAAACACAGTTCTTTTGTTCTGAGCACACTCACGTTTCCCTCTGTATTAGAGACTCTAGAAAGCAAGAGCGTGCTTCTTGCTCTAAAGCAGAGTGTGTTTCATGGATGAGAACTGTGCGATCTGTTTCCCTTCAAAAACGGAGTTAATGCCAGAAGTGTGTCTTCCTACAAGCAAGACTTCGTTTCAGGTAAACACAGTCACGTTTCAGCTCAAACGCAGCTACATTGTTCACGAAGCTCACACGTTTCTCGCTCTTACCTGAAAATCATTAGATGTTAGAGGACCTGTGGTTTGTATCAGTTTCAGAAACAGACTTGAACTAGATATGGTCCGTGTGTGTAGGAAACACAGTTCTTTTGTTCTGAGCACACTCACGTTTCCCTCTGTATTAGAGACTCTAGAAAGCAAGTGCATGCTTCTTGCTCTAAAGCAGTGTGTGTTTCATGGATGAGAACTGTGCCGAGTGTTTTCCTTCAGAAACGGAGTTAATGCCAGAAGTGTGTCTTCCTACAAGCTAGACTTCGTTTCAGGTAAACACAGTCACTTTTCAGCTCAAAGGAAGCTACATTGTTCACAAAGCTCACACGTTTCTTGCTCTTAACTGAAAAGCATTGGATGTTAGAGGACCTGTGGTTTGTATCAGTTTCAGAAACAGAGTTGAACTAGATATGGTCTGTGTGTGTAGGAAACACAGTTCTTTTGTTCTGAGCACCCTCACGTTTCCCTCTGTATTAGAGACTCTATAAAGCAAGAGCGTGCTTCTTGCTCTAAAGCAGAATGTGTTTCATGGATGAGGACTGTGCCGTGTGTTTCCCTTCAGAAACGGAGTTAAATGCCAGAAGTGGGTCTTCCTACAAGCAAAATTTCGTTTCAGGTAAACACAGTGTCTTTTCACGTCAAACGAAGCTACATTGTTCACGAAGCTCACCCGTTTCTTGCTCTTAACTGAAAAGCATTGGATGTTAGACGACCTGTGGTTTGTATCAGTTTCAGAAGCAGAGTTGAAATAGATATGGTCCGTGTGTGTAGGAAACACAGTTCTTTTGTTCTGAGCACACTCTCGTTTCCCTCTGTATTAGAGACTCTAGAAAGCAAAAGCATGCTTCTTGCTCTAAAGCAGAACGTGTTTCATGGATGAGAACTGTGCCGTGTGTTTCCCTTCAGAAAGGGAGTTAAATGCCAGGCTCTGTGTCTTTCTTCAAGCAAGACTTCATTTCAGGTAAACGCAGTCACTTTTCACCTCAAAGGAAGCTACATTGTTCACGAAGCTCACACGAATCTCGCTCTTAACTGAAAAGCATTGGATGTTAGAGGACCTGTGGTTTGTATCAGTTTCAGAAACAGAGTTGAACTAGATATGGTCTGTGTGTGTAGGAAACACAGTTCTTTTGTTCTGAACACACTCACGTTTCCCTCTGTATTAGAGACTCTAGAATGCAAGAGCGTGCTTCTTGCTCTAAAGCAGAATGTGTTTCATGGATGAGGACTGTGCCGTGTGTTTCCCTTCAGAAACGGAGTTAAATGCCAGAAGTGTGTCTTCCTACAAGCACGACTTTGTTTCAGGTAAATGCAGTCACTATTTACCTCAAACGAATCTACATTGTTCGCGAAGCTCACACGTTTCTCGCTCTTAACTGAAAAGCATTGGATATTAGACGACCTGTGGTTTGTATCAGTTTCAGAAACAGAGTTGAACTAGATATGGTCCGTGTGTGTAGGAAACAGAGTTCTTTTGTTCTGAGCACACTCTCGTTTCCCTCTGTATTAGAGACTCTAGAAAGCAAGAGCGTGCTTCTTGCTCTAAAGCAGCGTGTGTTTCATGGATGAGAACTGTGCCGTGTGTTTCCCTTAAAAAACGGAGTTAAATGCCAGGCGTGTGACTTCATACAAGCAAGACTTCGTTTCAGGTAAACACAGTCACTTTCAGCTCAAATGAAGTTACATTGTTCACGAAGCTCACACGTTTCTCGCTCTTAATTGAAAAGCATTGGATGTTAGACGACCTGTGTTTTGTATCAGTTTCAGAAACAGAGTTGAACTAGATATGGTCCGTGTCTGTAGGAAACACAGTTCCTTTGTTCTGAGCACACTCACGTTTCCCTCTGTATTAGAGACTCTAAAAAGCAATTGCGTGCTTCTTGCTCTAAAGCAGAGTGTGTTTCATGGATGAGAACTGTGCCGTGTGTTTCCCTTCAGAAACGGAGTTAAATGCCAGGCTCTGTTTCTTTCTTCAAGCAAGACTTCGTTTCAGGTAAACACAGTCACTTTTCATCCCAAAGAAGCTACATTGTTCTCGAAGCCCACACGTATCTCGCTCTTAACTGAAAAGAATTGGATGTTAGAGGACCTGTGGTTTGTATCAGTTTCAGAAACAGAGTTGAACTAGATATGGTCCGTGTGTAGGAAACACAGTTCTTTTATTCTGAGCACACTCACATTTCCCTCTGTATTAGAGACTCTAGAAAGCAAGAGTGTTCTTCTTGCTCTAAAGCAGAGTGTGTTCCATGGATGAGAACTGTGCAGCGTGTTTCCCTTCAGAAACGGAGTTAAATGCCAGGCGTGTGTCTTCCTACAAGCAAGACTTCGTTTCAGGTAAACGCAGTCACTTTTCACCTCAAACGAAGCTACATTGTTCACGAAGCCCACACGTTTCTCGCTCTTAACTGAAAAGAATTGGATGTTAGAGGACCTGTGGTTTGTATCAGTTTCAGAAACAGAGTTGAACTAGATATGGTCCGTGTGTAGGAAACACAGTTCTTTTGTTCTGAGCACACTCACGTTTCCCTCTGTATTAGAGACTCTAGAAAGCAAAAGCATGCTTCTTGCTCTAAAGCAGAACGTGTTTCATGGATGAGAACTGTGCCGTGTGTTTCCCTTCAGAAAGGGAGTTAAATGCCAGGCTCTGTGTCTTTCTTCAAGCAAGACTTCATTTCAGGTAAACGCAGTCACTTTTCACCTCAAACGAAGCTACATTGTTCACGAAGCTCACACGTTTCTCGCTCTTAACTGAAAAGCATTGGATGTTAGAGGACCTGTGGTTTGTATCAGTTTCAGAAACAGAGTTGAACTAGATATGGTCCGTGTGTAGGAAACACAGTTCTTTTGTTCTGAGCACACTCACGTTTCCCTCTGTATGAGAGACTCTAGAAAGCAAGAGCGTGCTTCTTGCTCTAAAGCAGAGTGTGTTTCATGGATGAGAACTGTGCCGTGTGTTTCCCTTCAGAAACAGAGTTAAATGCCAGGCTCTGTGTCTTTCTTCAAGCAAGACTTCGTTTCAGGTAAACGCAGTAACTTTACACCTCAAACGAAGCTACATTGTTCAAAAAGCCCACACGTTTCTCGCTCTTAACAGAAAAGAATTGTATGTTAGAGGACCTGTGGTTTGTATCAGTTTCAGAAACAGAGTTGAACTAGATATGGTCCGTGTGTGTAGGAAACACAGTTCTTTTGTTCTGAGCACACTCACGTTTCCCTCTGTATTAGAGACTCTAGAAAGCAAGAGCGTGCTTCTTGCTCTAAAGCAGAGTGTGTTTCATGGATGAGAACTGTGCGATCTGTTTCCCTTCAAAAACGGAGTTAATGCCAGAAGTGTGTCTTCCTACAAGCAAGACTTCGTTTCAGGTAAACACAGTCACTTTTCAGCTCAAACGCAGCTACATTGTTCACGAAGCTCACACGTTTCTCGCTCTTACCTGAAAATCATTAGATGTTAGAGGACCTGTGGTTTGTATCAGTTTCAGAAACAGACTTGAACTAGATATGGTCCGTGTGTGTAGGAAACACAGTTCTTTTGTTCTGAGCACACTCACGTTTCCCTCTGTATTAGAGACTCTAGAAAGCAAGTGCATGCTTCTTGCTCTAAAGCAGTGTGTGTTTCATGGATGAGAACTGTGCCGAGTGTTTTCCTTCAGAAACGGAGTTAATGCCAGAAGTGTGTCTTCCTACAAGCTAGACTTCGTTTCAGGTAAACACAGTCACTTTTCAGCTCAAAGGAAGCTACATTGTTCACAAAGCTCACACGTTTCTTGCTCTTAACTGAAAAGCATTGGATGTTAGAGGACCTGTGGTTTGTATCAGTTTCAGAAACAGAGTTGAACTAGATATGGTCTGTGTGTGTAGGAAACACAGTTCTTTTGTTCTGAGCACCCTCACGTTTCCCTGTGTTTTAGAGACTCTATAAAGCAAGAGCGTGCTTCTTGCTCTAAAGCAGAATGTGTTTCATGGATGAGGACTGTGCCGTGTGTTTCCCTTCAGAAACGGAGTTAAATGCCAGAAGTGGGTCTTCCTACAAGCAAAATTTCGTTTCAGGTAAACACAGTGTCTTTTCACGTCAAACGAAGCTACATTGTTCACGAAGCTCACCCGTTTCTTGCTCTTAACTGAAAAGCATTGGATGTTAGACGACCTGTGGTTTGTATCAGTTTCAGAAGCAGAGTTGAAATAGATATGGTCCGTGTGTGTAGGAAACACAGTTCTTTTGTTCTGCGCACACTCACGTTTCCCTCTGTATTAGAGACCCTAGAAAGCAAGAGCGTGCTTCTGGCTCTAAAGCAGAGTGTGTTTCATGGATGAGAACTGCGCCGTGTGTTTCCCTTCAGAAACGGAGTTAAGTGCCAGGCTCTGTGTCTATCTTCAAGCAAGAATTCGTTTCAGGTAAACGCAGTGACTTTTCACCTCAAACGAAGCTACATTGTTCACAAAGCTCACACGTTTCTCGCTCTTAACAGAAAAGAATTGAATGTTAGAGGACCTGTGGTTTGTACCAGTTTCAGAAACAGAGTTGAACTATATATGGTCCGTGTGTAGGAAACACAGTTCTTTTGTTCTGAGCACACTCACGTTTGCTCTGTATTACAGACTCTAGAAAGCAAGAGCGTGCTTCTTGCTCTAAAGCAGTGTGTGTTTCATTGATGAGAACTGCGCCGTGTGTTTTCCTTCAGAAACGAAGTTAATGCCAGAAGTGTGTCTTCCTACAAGCTAGACTTCGTTTCAGGTAAACACAGTCACTTTTCAGCTCAAACGAAGCTACATTGTTCACAAAGCTCACACGTTTCTCGCTCTTAACTGAAAAGCATTGGATGTTAGAGGACCTGTGGTTTGTATCAGTTTCAGAAACAGAGTTGAACTAGATATGGTCTGTGTGTGTAGGAAACACAGTTCTTTTGTTCTGAGCACACTCACGTTTCCCTCTGTATTAGAGACTCTATAAAGCAAGTGCGTGCTTCTTGCTCTAAAGCAGAATGTGTTTCATGGATGAGGACTGTGCCGTTTGTTTCTCTTCAGAAACGGAGTTAAATGCCAGAAGTGTGTCTTCCTACAAGCAGAACTTCGTTTCAGGTAAACACAGTGACTTTTCACGTCAAACGAAGCTACATTGTTCACGAAGCTCACCCGTTTCTTGCTCTTAACTGAAAAGCATTGGATGTTAGCGGAGCTGTGGTTTGTATCAGTTTCACAAACAGAGTTGAACTAGATATGGTCCGTGAGTAGGAAACACAGTTCTTTTGTTATGAGCACACTCACGTTTCCCTCTGTATTAGAGACTCTAGAAAGCAAGAGCGTGCTTCTTGCTCTAAAGCAGAGTGTGTTTCTTGGATGAGAACTGTGCCGTGTGTTTCCCTTCAGAAACGGAGTTAAATGCCAGGCGTGTGTCTTCCTACAAGCAAGACATCGTTTCAGGTAAACGCAGTCACTTTTCAGCTCAAACGAAGGTGCATTTTTCACGAAGCTCACACGTATCTCGCTCTTAACTGAAAAGCATTGGATGTTAGAGGACCTGTGGTTTGTATCAGTATCAGAAACAGAGTTGAACTAGATATGGTCTGTGTGTGTAGGAAACACAGTTCTTTTGTTCTGAGCACACTCACGTTTCCCTCTGTATTAGAGACTCTAGAAAGCAAGAGCGTGCTTCTTGCTCTAAAGCAGTGTGTGTTTCATGCATGAGAACTGTGCCGTGTGTTTCCCTTCAGAAACGGAGTTAAATGCCAGGCGTGTGTCTTCCTACAAGCAAGACTCCGTTTCAGGTAAACCCAGTCACTTTTCAGCTCAAACGAAGCTACATTGTTCACAAAGCTCACACGTTTCTCGCTCTTAACTGAAAAGCATTGGATGTTAGACGACCTGTGGTTTGTATCAGTTTCAGAAACAGAGTTGAACTAGATATGGTCCGTGTGTGTAGGAAACACAGTTCTTTTGTTATGAGCACATTCACGTTTCCCTCTGTATTAGAGACCCTAGAAAACAAGAGCGTGCTTCTTGCTCTAAAGCAGAGTGTGTTTCATGGATGAGAACTATGCCTTGTGTTTCCATTCAGAAACGGAGTTAAATGCCAGGCGTGTGTCTGCCTACAAGCAAGACTTCGTTTCAGGTACACACAGTCACTTTTCAGCTCAAACGAAGCTACAGTGTTCACGAAGCTCACACGTTTCTCGCTCTTACCTGAAAAGCATTGGATGTTAGAGGACCTGTGGTGTGGATCAGTTTCAGAAACAGACTTGAACTAGATATGGTCCGTGTGTGTAGGAAACACAGTTCTTTTGTTCTGAGCACACTCACGTTTCCCTCTGTATTAGAGACTCTAGAAAGCAAGAGCGTGCTTCTTGCTCTAAAGCAGAGTGTGTTTCATGGATGAGAACAGTGCCGTGTGTTTCCTTCAGAAACGGAGTTAAATGCCAGGCGTGTGTCTTCCTACAAGCAAGACTTCGTTTCAGGTAAACGCAGTCACTTTCAGATCAAATAAAGTTACATTGTTCACGAAGCTCACACGTTTCTCGCTCTTAACTGAAAAGCATTGAATGTTAGAGGACCTGTGGTTTGTATCAGTTTCACAAACAGAGTTGAACAAGATATGGTCTGTGTGTGTAGGAAACACAGTTCTTTTGTTCTGAGCACACTCACGTTTCCCTCTGTATTAGAGACTCTAGAAAGCAAGAGCGTGCTTCTTGCTCTAAAGCAGAGTGTGTTTCATGGATGAGAACTGTGCCGTGTGTTTCCCTTCAGAAACAGAGTTAAATGCCAGGCTCTGTGTCTTTCTTCAAGGAAGACTTCTTTTTAGGGAATCGCAGTCGCTTTTCACCTCAAACGAAGCTACATTGTTCACAAGCCCACACGTTTCTCGCTCTTAACTGAAAAGAATTGTATGTTAGAGGACCTGTGGTTTGTATCAGTTTCATAAACAGAGTTGAACTAGATATGGTCCGTGTGTAGGAAACACAGTTCTTTTGTTCTGAGCACACTCATGTTTCCCTCTGTATTAGAGACTCTAGAAAGCAAGAGCGTGCTTCTTGCTCTAAAGCAGTGTGTGTTTCATGGATGAGAACTATGCCGTGTGTTTCCCTTCAGAAACGGAGTTAAATGCCAGAAGTGTGTCTTCCTACAAGCAAGACTTCGATTCAGGTAAACACAGTCACTTTTAAGCTCAAACGAAGCTACATAGTTCACAAAGCTCTCACGTTTCTCGCTCTTAACTGAAAAGCATTGGATATTAGAGGACCTGTGGTTTGTATCAGTTTCAGAAACAGAGTTGAACTAGATATGGTCTGTGTGTGTAGGAAACACAGTTCTTTTGTTCCGAGCACACTCACGTTTCCCTCTGTATTAGAGACTCTATAAAGCAAGAGCGTGCTTCTTCCTCTAAAGCAGAATGTGTTTCATGGATGAGGACTGTGCCGTGTGTTTCCCTTCAGAAATGGAGTTAAATGCCAGAAGTGTGTCCTCCTACAAGCAAAACATCGTTTCAGGTAAACACAGTGACTTTTCACGTCAAACGAATCTACATTGTTCACGAAGCTCACCCGTTTCTTGCTCTTAACTGAAAAGCATTGGATGTTAGACGACCTGTGGTTTGTATCAGTTTCAGAAGCAGAGTTGAACTAGATATGGTCCGTGTGTAGGAAACACAGTTCTTTTGTTCTGAACACACTCACATTTCCCTCTGTATGAGAGACTCTAGAAAGCAAGAGCGTGCTTCTTGCTCTAAAGCAGAGTGTGTTTCATGGATGAGAACTGCGCCGTGTGTTTCCCTTCAGAAACAGAGTTAAATGAAAGGCTCTGTGTCTTTCTTCAAGCAAGACTTCGTTTCAGGTAAACGCAGTAAATTTACACCTCAAACGAAGCTACATTGTTCAAAAAGCCCACACGTTTCTCGCTCTTAACAGAAAAGAATTGTATGTTAGAGGACCTGTGGTTTGTATCAGTTTCAGAAACAGAGTTGAACTAGATATGGTCCGTGTGTAGGAAACATAGTTCTTTTGTTCTGGCACACTCACGTTTCCCTCTGTATTAGAGACTCTAGAAAGCAAGAGCGTGCTTCTTGCTCTAAAGCAGTGTGTGTTTCATGGATGAGAACTGTGCGATGTGTTTCCCTTCAGAAACGGAGTTAATGCCAGAAGTGTGTCTTCCTACAAGCAAGACTTCGTTTCAGGTAAACACAGTCACTTTTCAGCTCAAACGCAGCTACATTGTTCACGAAGCTCACACGTTTCTCGCTCTTACCTGAAAATCATTGGATGTTAGAGGACCTGTGGTTTGTATCAGTTTCAGAAACAGAGTTGAACTAGATATGGTCCGTGTGTGTAGGAAACACAGTTCTTTTGTTCTGAGCACACTCACGTTTCCCTCTGTATTAGAGACTCTAGAAAGCAAGAGCGTGCTTCTTGCTCTAAAGCAGAGTGTGTTTCATGGATGAGAACTGTGCCGTGTGTTTCCCTTCAGAAACAGAGTTAAATGCCAGGCTCTGTGTCTTTCTTCAAGGAAGACTTCCTTTCAGGTAAACGCAGTGACTTTACACCTCAAACGAAGCTACATTGTTCACAAAGCTCACACGTTTCTCGCTCTTAACGGAAAAGAATTGTATGTTAGAGGACCTGTGGTTTGTATCAGTTTCATAAACAGAGTTGAACTAGATATGGTCCGTGTGTAGGAAACACAGTTCTTTTGTTCTGAGCACACTCATGTTTCCCTCTGTATTAGAGACTCTAGAAAGCAAGAGCGTGCTTCTTGCTCTAAAGCAGTGTGTGTTTCATGGATGAGAACTATGCCGTGTGTTTCCCTTCAGAAACGGAGTTAATGCCAGAAGTGTGTCTTCCTACAAGCAAGACTTCGTTTCAGGTAAACACAGTCACTTTTCAGCTCAAACGAAGCTACATTGTTCACAAAGCTCACACGTTTCTCGCTCTTAACTGAAAAGCATTGGATGTTAGAGGACCTGTGGTTTGTATCAGTTTCAGAAACAGAGTTGAACTAGATATGGTCTGTGTGTGTAGGAAACACAGTTCTTTTGTTCTGAGCACACTCACGTTTCCCTCTGTATTAGAGACTCTATAAAGCAAGAGCGTGCTTCTTCCTCTAAAGCAGAATGTGTTTCATGGATGAGGACTGTGCCGTGTGTTTCCCTTCAGAAATGGAGTTAAATGCCAGAAGTGTGTCCTCCTACAAGCAAAACTTCGTTTCAGGTAAACACAGTGACTTTTCACGTCAAACGAATCTACATTGTTCACGAAGCTCACCCGTTTCTTGCTCTTAACTGAAAAGCATTGGATGTTAGACGACCTGTGGTTTGTATCAGTTTCAGAAGCAGAGTTGAAATAGATATGGTCCGTGTGTGTAGGAAACACAGTTCTTTTGTTCTGCGCACACTCACGTTTCCCTCTGTATTAGAGACTCTAGAAAGCAAGAGCGTGCTTCTTGCTCTAAAGCAGAGTGTGTTTCATGGATGGAAACTGCGCCGTGTATTTCCCTTCAGAAACGGAGTTAAATACCAGGCTCTGTGTCTATCTTCAAGCAAGAATTCGTTTCAGGTAAACGCAGTCACTTTTCACATCAAACGAAGCTACATTGTTCACGAAGCCCACATGTTTCTCGCTCTTAACTGAAAAGCATTGGATGTTAGAGGACCTGTGGTTTGTATCAGGTTCAGAAACAGAGGTGAACTAGATATGGTCTGTGTTTGTAGGAAACAGTTCTTTTGTTCTGAGCACACTCACGTTTCCCTCTGTATTAGAGACTCTAGAAAGTAAGAGCGTGCTTCTTGCTCTAAAGCAGTGTGTGTTTCATGGATGAGAACTGTGCCGTGTGTTTCCCTTCAGAAACGGACTTAAATGCCAGGCGTGTGTCTTCCTACAAGCAAGACTTCGTTTCAGGTAAACGTAGTCACTTTTCAGCTCAAACGAAGCTACATTGTTCACAAAGCTCACACGTTTCTCGCTCTTAACTGAAAAGAATTGGATGTTAGACGACCTGTGGTTTGTATCAGTTTCAGAAACAGAGTTGAACTAGATATGGTCCGTGTGTGTAGGAAACACAGTTCTTTTGTTATGAGCACACTCACGTTTCCCTCTGTATTAGAGACTCTAGAAAGCAAGAGCGTGCTTCATTCTCTAAAGCAGAGTGTGTTTCATGGATGAGAACTGTGCCGTGTGTTTCCCTTCAGAAAAGGAGTTAAATGTCAGGCGTGAGTCTTCCTACAAGCAAGAATTCGTTTCAGGTAAACACAGTCACTTTCAGCTCAAATGAAGTTACATTGTTCACGAAGTGCGCACGTTTCTCGCTCTTAACTGAAAAGCATT
>CATKUP010000999.1:0-21000 GCA_949786385.1 Onychomys leucogaster
GTGGTTTGTATCAGTTTCAGAAGCAGAGTTGGACTAGATATGGTCTGTATGTGTAGGAAACACCGTTGTTTTGTTCTCAGCACACAATCAAATTTCTGGCAATAGTAGAGACTCTAGAAAGCAAGAGAGTGCTTCTTGCTCTAAAGCAGAGAGTGTTTCATGGATGAGAACTTTGCTGTGTGTTTCCCTTCAGAAATGGAGTTAAATCCCAGGCTCTGTGTCTTCCTACAAGCATGACATCTTTTCAGGTACACTAAGTCACCTTTCAGCTCAAACAAAGCTACATCGTTTACGTAGCTCACACGTTTCTTGCTATAACTGAAAAACATTGGATATTAGACGAACTGTGGTTTGTATCAGTTGCAGAAGCAGAGTTGGACTAGATATGGTCTGTATGTGTAGGAAACACCGTTGTTTTGTTTTCAACACACAATCAAGTTTCTGGCAATAGTAGAGACTCTAGAAAGCAAGAGAGTGCTTCTTGCTCTAAAGCAGAGTGTATTTCATGGATGAGAACTGTTCTGTGTGTTTCCATTCAGAAATGGAGTTAAATCCCAGGCTCTGTGTCTTCATACAAGCAAGACATCTTTTCAGGTAAACTCAGTCACTTCTCAGCTCAAAGGAAGCTACATCGTTTGCGAAGCTCACACATTCCTCGCTCTTAACTGGAAAGCATTGCATGTTAGACGAACTGTGGTTTCTATCAGTTTCAGAAGAAGAGTTGACCTAGATATGGTCCGTATGTGTAGGAAAAACCGTTCGTTTGTGCTGAGCACACTCACGTTTCCTGCTGTATTACAGACTCTAGAAAGCAAGAGCATGCTTCTTGCTCTAAAGCGGAGTGTTTTTCATGGATGAGAACTGTGCTGTGTGTTTCCCTTCAGAAATGGAGTTAAATCCCATGCTCTGTGGCTTCCTACAAGAAAGACTTCGTTTCAGGTAAACTCAGTCACCTTTCAGCTCAAAGAATGGTGCATCGTTCACGAAGCTGACACGTTTCTCCCTGTAACTGAAAAGCATTGGATATTAGAGGAATTGTGGTTTGTATCAGTTTCAGAAGCAGAGTTGGACTAGATATGGTCTCTATGTGTAGGAAACACTGTTCTTTTGTTCTGAGCACACTCATGTTTCCTGCTTTATTAGAGACTCTAGAAGGCAAGAGCATGCTTCTTGCTCTACAGCAGAGTGTGTTTCATGTATGACAACTGTGCTGTATGTTTCCCTTCAGAAATGGAGTTAAATCCCAGGCTCTGGTCTTCCTACCACCAAGACTTCGTTTCAGGTAAACTCATTCACTTTTCTGATCAAACTTATGTAAATCATACACGAAGCTCACATGTTTCTCGCTCTTAACTGAAAAGCATTGGATGTTAGATGACATGTGGTTTCTATCAGTTTCAGAAGCAGAGTTGAACTAGATATGGTGTGTACGTGTAGGAAACACCGTTCTTTTGTTCTGAGCACACTCACGTTTCCTGCTGTATTAGAGACTCTAGAAAGCAAGAGCATGCTTCTTGCTCTAATGCAGAGTGTGTTTCATGGATGACAACTGTGCTGTGTGTTTCCCTTCAGAAATGGAGTTAAATCCCAGGCTCTGTGTCTTCCTACAAGCAAGACTTCGTTTCAGGTAAACTCAGTCACCTTTCAGCTCAAAGAATGGTACATCATTCATGAAGCTGACACGTTTCTCGCTCTAACTGAAAAACATTGGATGTTAGAGGAATTGTGGTTGGTATTAGTTTCCGAAGCAGAGTTGGACTAGATATGGTCTGTATGTGTAGGAAACACCGTTCTTTTGTTCTGAGCATACTCACGTTTCCTGCTGTATTAGAGACTCTAGAAAGCAAGAGCGTGCTTCTTGCTCTAAAGCAGAGAGTGTTTCATTTATGAGAACTTTGCTGTGTGTTTCCCTTCAGAAATGGAGTTAAATCCCAGGCTCTGTGTCTTCCTACAAGCAAGACATCTTTTCAGGTACACTAAGTCACCTTTCAGCTCAAACAAAGCTACATCGTTTACGTAGCTCACACATTTCTTGCTCTAACTGAAAAGCATTGGATATTAGAGGAACTGTGGTTTGTATCAGTTTCAGAAGCAGAGTTGGACTAGATATGGTCTGTATGTGTAGGAAACACCGTTGTTTTGTTTTCAGCACACAATCAAGTTTCTGGCAATAGTAGAGACTCTAGAAAGCAAGAGAGTGCTTCTTGCTCTAAAGCAGAGTGTATTTCATGGATGAGAACTGTGCTGTGTGTTTCCCTTCAGAAATGGAGTTAAATCCCAGGCTCTGTGTCTTCATACAAGCAAGACATCTTTTCAGGTAAACTCAGTCACTTTTCAGCTCAAAGGAAGCTACATCGTTTGCGAAGCTCACACATTCCTCGCTCTTAACTGGAAAGCATTGCATGTTAGACGAACTGTGGTTTCTATCAGTTTCAGAAGAAGAGTTGACCTAGATATGGTCCGTATGTGTAGGAAACACCGTTCGTTTGTGCTGAGCACACTCACGTTTCCTGCTGTATTACAGACTCTAGAAAGCAAGAGCATGCTTCTTGCTCTAAAGCAGAGTGTTTTTCATGGATGAGAACTGTGCTGTGTGTTTCCCTTCAGAAATGGAGTTAAATCCCATGCTCTGTGATTTCCTACAAGAAAGACTTCGTTTCAGGTAAACTCAGTCACCTTTCAGCTCAAAGAATGGTGCATTGTTCACGAAGCTGACACGTTTCTCGCTGTAACTGAAAAGCATTGGATATTAGAGGAATTGTGGTTTGTATCAGTTTCAGAAGCAGAGTTGGACTAGATATGGTCTCTATGTGTAGGAAACACTGTTCTTTTGTTCTGAGCACACTCATGTTTCCTGCTTTATTAGAGACTCTAGAAGGCAAGAGCATGCTTCTTGCTCTACAGCAGAGTGTGTTTCATGTATGACAACTGTGCTGTATGTTTCCCTTCAGAAATGGAGTTAAATCCCAGGCTCTGGTCTTCCTACCACCAAGACTTCGTTTCAGGTAAACTCATTCACTTTTCTTATCAAACTTATATAAATCATACACGAAGCTCACATGTTTCTCGCTCTTAACTGAAAAGCATTGGATGTTAGATGACATGTGGTTTCTATCAGTTTCAGAAGCAGAGTTGAACTAGATATTGTGTGTACGTGTAGGAAACACCGTTCGTTTGTGCTGAGCACACTCACGTTTCCTGCTGTATTACAGACTCTAGAAAGCAAGAGCATGCTTCTTGCTCTAAAGCAGAGTGTTTTTCATGGATGAGAACTGTGCTGTGTGTTTCCCTTCAGAAATGGAGTTAAATCCCATGCTCTGTGGCTTCCTACAAGAAAGACTTCGTTTCAGGTAAACTCAGTCACCTTTCAGCTCAAAGAATGGTGCATTGTTCACGAAGCTGACACGTTTCTCGCTGTAACTGAAAAGCATTGGATATTAGAGGAATTGTGGTTTGTATCAGTTTCAGAAGCAGAGTTGGACTAGATATGGTCTCTATGTGTAGGAAACACTGTTCTTTTGTTCTGAGCACACTCATGTTTCCTGCTTTATTAGAGACTCTAGAAGGCAAGAGCGTGCTTCTTGCTCTACAGCAGAGTGTGTTTCATGTATGACAAATGTGCTGTATGTTTCTCTTCAGAAATGGAGTTAAATCCCAGGCTCTGGTCTTCCTACCACCAAGACTTCGTTTCAGGTAAACTCATTCACTTTTCTGATCAAACTTATATAAATCATACACGAAGCTCACATGTTTCTCGCTCTTAATTGAAAAGCATTGGATGTTAGATGACATGTGGTTTCTATCAGTTTCAGAAGCAGAGTTGAACTAGATATGGTGTGTACGTGTAGGAAACACCGTTCTTTTGTTCTGAGCACACTCACATTTCCTGCTGTATTAGAGACTCTAGAAAGCAAGAGCATGCTTCTTGCTCTAATGCAGAGTGTGTTTCATGGATGACAACTGTGCTGTGTGTTTCCCTTCAGAAATGGAGTTAAATCCCAGGCTCTGTGTCTTCCTACAAGCAAGACTTCGTTTCAGGTAAACTCAGTCACCTTTCAGCTCAAAGAATGGTACATCATTCATGAAGCTGACACGTTTCTCGCTCTAACTGAAAAACATTGGATGTTAGAGGAATTGTGGTTGGTATTAGTTTCCGAAGCAGAGTTGGACTAGATATGGTCTGTATGTGTAGGAAACACCGTTCATTTGTTCTGAGCATACTCACGTTTCCTGCTGTATTAGAGACTCTAGAAAGCAAGAGCGTGCTTCTTGCTCTAAAGCAGAGAGTGTTTCATGGATGAGAACTTTGCTGTGTGTTTCCCTTCAGAAATGGAGTTAAATCCCAGGCTCTGTGTCTTCCTACAAGCAAGACATCTTTTCAGGTACACTAAGTCACCTTTCAGCTCAAACAAAGCTACATCGTTTACGTAGCTCACACATTTCTTGCTCTAACTGAAAAGCATTGGATATTAGAGGAACTGTGGTTTGTATCAGTTTCAGAAGCAGAGTTGGACTAGATATGGTCTGTATGTGTAGGAAACACCGTTGTTTTGTTTTCAGCACACAATCAAGTTTCTGGCAATATTAGAGACTCTAGAAAGCAAGAGAGTGCTTCTTGCTCTAAAGCAGAGTGTATTTCATGGATGAGAACTGTGCTGTGTGTTTCCCTTCAGAAATGGAGTTAAATCCCAGGCTCTGTGTCTTCATACAAGCAAGACATCTTTTCAGGTAAACTCAGTCACTTTTCAGCTCAAAGGAAGCTACATCGTTTGCAAAGCTCACACATTCCTCGCTCTTAACTGGAAAGCATTGCATGTTAGACGAACTGTGGTTTCTATCAGTTTCAGAAGAAGAGTTGACCTAGATATGGTCCGTATGTGTAGGAAACACCGTTCGTTTGTGCTGAGCACACTCACGTTTCCTGCTGTATTACAGACTCTAGAAAGCAAGAGCATGCTTCTTGCTCTAAAGCGGAGTGTTTTTCATGGATGAGAACTGTGCTGTGTGTTTCCCTTCAGAAATGGAGTTAAATCCCATGCTCTGTGGCTTCCTACAAGAAAGACTTCGTTTCAGGTAAACTCAGTCACCTTTCAGCTCAAAGAATGGTGCATTCTTCACGAAGCTGACACGTTTCTCGCTGTAACTGAAAAGCATTGGATATTAGAGGAATTGTGGTTTGTATCAGTTTCAGAAGCAGAGTTGGACTAGATATGGTCTCTATGTGTAGGAAACACTGTTCTTTTGTTCTGAGCACACTCATGTTTCCTGCTTTATTAGAGACTCTAGAAGGCAAGAGCGTGCTTCTTGCTCTACAGCAGAGTGTGTTTCATGTATGACAACTGTGCTGTATGTTTCCCTTCAGAAATGGAGTTAAATCCCAGGCTCTGTGTCTTCCTACAAGCAAGACTTCGTTTCAGGTAAACTCAGTCACGTTTCAGCTCAAAGAATGGTACATCATTCATGAAGCTGACACGTTTCTCGCTCTAACTGAAAAACATTGGATGTTAGAGGAATTGTGGTTGGTATTAGTTTCCGAAGCAGAGTTGGACTAGATATGGTCTGTATGTGTAGGAAACACCGTTCTTTTGTTCTGAGCATACTCACGTTTCCTGCTGTATTAGAGACTCTAGAAAGCAAGAGCGTGCTTCTTGCTCTAAAGCAGAGAGTGTTTCATGGATGAGAACTTTGCTGTGTGTTTCCCTTCAGAAATGGAGTTAAATCCCAGGCTCTGTGTCTTCCTACAAGCAAGACATCTTTTCAGGTACACTAAGTCACCTTTCAGCTCAAACAAAGCTACATCGTTTACATAGCTCACACATTTCTTGCTCTAACTGAAAAGCATTGAATATTAGAGGAACTGTGGTTTGTATCAGTTTCAGAAGCAGAGTTGGACTAGATATGGTCTGTATGTGTAGGAAACACCGTTGTTTTGTTTTCAGCACACAATCAAGTTTCTGGCAATATTAGAGACTCTAGAAAGCAAGAGAGTGCTTCTTGCTCTAAAGCAGAGTGTATTTCATGGATGAGAACTGTGCTGTGTGTTTCCCTTCAGAAATGGAGTTAAATCCCAGGCTCTGTGTCTTCATACAAGCAAGACATCTTTTCAGGTAAACTCAGTCACTTTTCAGCTCAAAGGAAGCTACATCGTTTGCGAAGCTCACACATTCCTCGCTCTTAACTGGAAAGCATTGCATGTTAGACGAACTGTGGTTTCTATCAGTTTCAGAAGAAGAGTTGACCTAGATATGTTCCGTATGTGTAGGAAACACCGTTCGTTTGTGCTGAGCACACTCACGTTTCCTGCTGTATTACAGACTCTAGAAAGCAAGAGCATGCTTCTTGCTCTAAAGCGGAGTGTTTTTCATGGATGAGAACTGTGCTGTGTGTTTCCCTTCAGAAATGGAGTTAAATCCCATGCTCTGTGGCTTCCTACAAGAAAGACTTCGTTTCAGGTAAACTCAGTCACCTTTCAGCTCAAAGAATGGTGCATTCTTCACGAAGCTGACACGTTTCTCGCTGTAACTGAAAAGCATTGGATATTAGAGGAATTGTGGTTTGTATCAGTTTCAGAAGCAGAGTTGGACTAGATATGGTCTCTATGTGTAGGAAACACTGTTCTTTTGTTCTGAGCACACTCATGTTTCCTGCTTTATTAGAGAATCTAGAAGGCAAGAGCGTGCTTCTTGCTCTACAGCAGAGTGTGTTTCATGTATGACAACTGTGCTGTATGTTTCCCTTCAGAAATGGAGTTAAATCCCAGGCTCTGGTCTTCCTACCACCAAGACTTCGTTTCAGGTAAACTCATTCACTTTTCTGATCAAACTTATATAAATCATACCCGAAGCTCACATGTACCTCGCTCTTAATTGAAAAGCATTGGATGTTAGATGACATGTGGTTTCTATCAGTTTCAGAAGCAGAGTTGAACTAGATATGGTGTGTACGTGTAGGAAACACCGTTCTTTTGTTCTGAGCACACTCACGTTTCCTGCTGTATTAGAGACTCTAGAAAGCAAGAGCATGCTTCTTGCTCTAATGCAGAGTGTGTTTCATGGATGACAACTGTGCTGTGTGTTTCCCTTCAGAAATGGAGTTAAATCCCAGGCTCTGTGTCTTCCTACAAGCAAGACTTCGTTTCAGGTAAACTCAGTCACCTTTCAGCTCAAAGAATGGTACATCATTCATGAACCTGACACGTTTCTCGCTCTAACTGAAAAACATTGGATGTTAGAGGAATTGTGGTTGGTATTAGTTTCCGAAGCAGTGTTGGACTAGATATGGTCTGTATGTGTAGGAAACACCGTTGTTTTGTTTTCAGCACACAATCAAGTTTATGGCAATATTAGAGACTCTAGAAAGCAAGAGCATGCTTCTTGCTCTAAAGCAGAGTGTATTTCATGGATTAAAACTGTGCTGTGTGTTTCCCTTCAGAAATGGAGTTAAATCCCAGGCTCTGTGTCTTCATACAAGCAAGACATCTTTTCAGGTAAACTCAGTCACTTTTCAGCTCAAAGGAAGCTACATCGTTTGCGAAGCTCACACATTCCTCGCTCTTAACTGGAAAGCATTGCATGTTAGACGAACTGTGGTTTCTATCAGTTTCAGAAGAAGAGTTGACCTAGATATGGTCCGTATGTGTAGGAAACACCGTTCGTTTGTGCTGAGCACACTCACGTTTCCTGCTGTATTACAGACTCTAGAAAGCAAGAGCATGCTTCTTGCTCTAAAGCAGAGTGTTTTTCATGGATGAGAACTGTGCTGTGTGTTTCCCTTCAGAAATGGAGTTAAATCCCATGCTCTGTGATTTCCTACAAGAAAGACTTCGTTTCAGGTAAACTCAGTCACCTTTCAGCTCAAAGAATGGTGCATTGTTCACGAAGCTGACACGTTTCTCGCTGTAACTGAAAAGCATTGGATATTAGAGGAATTGTGGTTTGTATCAGTTTCAGAAGCAGAGTTGGACTAGATATGGTCTCTATGTGTAGGAAACACTGTTCTTTTGTTCTGAGCACACTCATGTTTCCTGCTTTATTAGAGACTCTAGAAGGCAAGAGCATGCTTCTTGCTCTACAGCAGAGTGTGTTTCATGTATGACAACTGTGCTGTATGTTTCCCTTCAGAAATGGAGTTAAATCCCAGGCTCTGGTCTTCCTACCACCAAGACTTCGTTTCAGGTAAACTCATTCACTTTTCTGATCAAACTTATATAAATCATACACGAAGCTCACATGTTTCTCGCTCTTAACTGAAAAGCATTGGATGTTAGATGACATGTGGTTTCTATCAGTTTCAGAAGCAGAGTTGAACTAGATATTGTGTGTACGTGTAGGAAACACCGTTCGTTTGTGCTGAGCACACTCACGTTTCCTGCTGTATTACAGACTCTAGAAAGCAAGAGCATGCTTCTTGCTCTAAAGCAGAGTGTTTTTCATGGATGAGAACTGTGCTGTGTGTTTCCCTTCAGAAATGGAGTTAAATCCCATGCTCTGTGGCTTCCTACAAGAAAGACTTCGTTTCAGGTAAACTCAGTCACCTTTCAGCTCAAAGAATGGTGCATTGTTCACGAAGCTGACACGTTTCTCGCTGTAACTGAAAAGCATTGGATATTAGAGGAATTGTGGTTTGTATCAGTTTCAGAAGCAGAGTTGGACTAGATATGGTCTCTATGTGTAGGAAACACTGTTCTTTTGTTCTGAGCACACTCATGTTTCCTGCTTTATTAGAGACTCTAGAAGGCAAGAGCGTGCTTCTTGCTCTACAGCAGAGTGTGTTTCATGTATGACAAATGTGCTGTATGTTTCTCTTCAGAAATGGAGTTAAATCCCAGGCTCTGGTCTTCCTACCACCAAGACTTCGTTTCAGGTAAACTCATTCACTTTTCTGATCAAACTTATATAAATCATACACGAAGCTCACATGTTTCTCGCTCTTAATTGAAAAGCATTGGATGTTAGATGACATGTGGTTTCTATCAGTTTCAGAAGCAGAGTTGAACTAGATATGGTGTGTACGTGTAGGAAACACCGTTCTTTTGTTCTGAGCACACTCACATTTCCTGCTGTATTAGAGACTCTAGAAAGCAAGAGCATGCTTCTTGCTCTAATGCAGAGTGTGTTTCATGGATGACAACTGTGCTGTGTGTTTCCCTTCAGAAATGGAGTTAAATCCCAGGCTCTGTGTCTTCCTACAAGCAAGACTTCGTTTCAGGTAAACTCAGTCACCTTTCAGCTCAAAGAATGGTACATCATTCATGAAGCTGACACGTTTCTCGCTCTAACTGAAAAACATTGGATGTTAGAGGAATTGTGGTTGGTATTAGTTTCCGAAGCAGAGTTGGACTAGATATGGTCTGTATGTGTAGGAAACACCGTTCTTTTGTTCTGAGCATACTCACGTTTCCTGCTGTATTAGAGACTCTAGAAAGCAAGAGCGTGCTTCTTGCTCTAAAGCAGAGAGTGTTTCATGGATGAGAACTTTGCTGTGTGTTTCCCTTCAGAAATGGAGTTAAATCCCAGGCTCTGTGTCTTCCTACAAGCAAGACATCTTTTCAGGTACACTAAGTCACCTTTCAGCTCAAACAAAGCTACATCGTTTACGTAGCTCACACATTTCTTGCTCTAACTGAAAAGCATTGGATATTAGAGGAACTGTGGTTTGTATCAGTTTCAGAAGCAGAGTTGGACTAGATATGGTCTGTATGTGTAGGAAACACCGTTGTTTTGTTTTCAGCACACAATCAAGTTTCTGGCAATATTAGAGACTCTAGAAAGCAAGAGAGTGCTTCTTGCTCTAAAGCAGAGTGTATTTCATGGATGAGAACTGTGCTGTGTGTTTCCCTTCAGAAATGGAGTTAAATCCCAGGCTCTGTGTCTTCATACAAGCAAGACATCTTTTCAGGTAAACTCAGTCACTTTTCAGCTCAAAGGAAGCTACATCGTTTGCAAAGCTCACACATTCCTCGCTCTTAACTGGAAAGCATTGCATGTTAGACGAACTGTGGTTTCTATCAGTTTCAGAAGAAGAGTTGACCTAGATATGGTCCGTATGTGTAGGAAACACCGTTCGTTTGTGCTGAGCACACTCACGTTTCCTGCTGTATTACAGACTCTAGAAAGCAAGAGCATGCTTCTTGCTCTAAAGCGGAGTGTTTTTCATGGATGAGAACTGTGCTGTGTGTTTCCCTTCAGAAATGGAGTTAAATCCCATGCTCTGTGGCTTCCTACAAGAAAGACTTCGTTTCAGGTAAACTCAGTCACCTTTCAGCTCAAAGAATGGTGCATTCTTCACGAAGCTGACACGTTTCTCGCTGTAACTGAAAAGCATTGGATATTAGAGGAATTGTGGTTTGTATCAGTTTCAGAAGCAGAGTTGGACTAGATATGGTCTCTATGTGTAGGAAACACTGTTCTTTTGTTCTGAGCACACTCATGTTTCCTGCTTTATTAGAGACTCTAGAAGGCAAGAGCGTGCTTCTTGCTCTACAGCAGAGTGTGTTTCATGTATGACAACTGTGCTGTATGTTTCCCTTCAGAAATGGAGTTAAATCCCAGGCTCTGTGTCTTCCTACAAGCAAGACTTCGTTTCAGGTAAACTCAGTCACCTTTCAGCTCAAAGAATGGTACATCATTCATGAAGCTGACACGTTTCTCGCTCTAACTGAAAAACATTGGATGTTAGAGGAATTGTGGTTGGTATTAGTTTCCGAAGCAGAGTTGGACTAGATATGGTCTGTATGTGTAGGAAACACCGTTCTTTTGTTCTGAGCATACTCACGTTTCCTGCTGTATTAGAGACTCTAGAAAGCAAGAGCGTGCTTCTTGCTCTAAAGCAGAGAGTGTTTCATGGATGAGAACTTTGCTGTGTGTTTCCCTTCAGAAATGGAGTTAAATCCCAGGCTCTGTGTCTTCCTACAAGCAAGACATCTTTTCAGGTACACTAAGTCACCTTTCAGCTCAAACAAAGCTACATCGTTTACGTAGCTCACACATTTCTTGCTCTAACTGAAAAGCATTGAATATTAGAGGAACTGTGGTTTGTATCAGTTTCAGAAGCAGAGTTGGACTAGATATGGTCTGTATGTGTAGGAAACACCGTTGTTTTGTTTTCAGCACACAATCAAGTTTCTGGCAATATTAGAGACTCTAGAAAGCAAGAGAGTGCTTCTTGCTCTAAAGCAGAGTGTATTTCATGGATGAGAACTGTGCTGTGTGTTTCCCTTCAGAAATGGAGTTAAATCCCAGGCTCTGTGTCTTCATACAAGCAAGACATCTTTTCAGGTAAACTCAGTCACTTTTCAGCTCAAAGGAAGCTACATCGTTTGCGAAGCTCACACATTCCTCGCTCTTAACTGGAAAGCATTGCATGTTAGACGAACTGTGGTTTCTATCAGTTTCAGAAGAAGAGTTGACCTAGATATGTTCCGTATGTGTAGGAAACACCGTTCGTTTGTGCTGAGCACACTCACGTTTCCTGCTGTATTACAGACTCTAGAAAGCAAGAGCATGCTTCTTGCTCTAAAGCGGAGTGTTTTTCATGGATGAGAACTGTGCTGTGTGTTTCCCTTCAGAAATGGAGTTAAATCCCATGCTCTGTGGCTTCCTACAAGAAAGACTTCGTTTCAGGTAAACTCAGTCACCTTTCAGCTCAAAGAATGGTGCATTGTTCACGAAGCTGACACGTTTCTCGCTGTAACTGAAAAGCATTGGATATTAGAGGAATTGTGGTTTGTATCAGTTTCAGAAGCAGAGTTGGACTAGATATGGTCTCTATGTGTAGGAAACACTGTTCTTTTGTTCTGAGCACACTCATGTTTCCTGCTTTATTAGAGAATCTAGAAGGCAAGAGCGTGCTTCTTGCTCTACAGCAGAGTGTGTTTCATGTATGACAACTGTGCTGTATGTTTCCCTTCAGAAATGGAGTTAAATCCCAGGCTCTGGTCTTCCTACCACCAAGACTTCGTTTCAGGTAAACTCATTCACTTTTCTGATCAAACTTATATAAATCATACCCGAAGCTCACATGTATCTCGCTCTTAATTGAAAAGCATTGGATGTTAGATGACATGTGGTTTCTATCAGTTTCAGAAGCAGAGTTGAACTAGATATGGTGTGTACGTGTAGGAAACACCGTTCTTTTGTTCTGAGCACACTCACGTTTCCTGCTGTATTAGAGACTCTAGAAAGCAAGAGCATGCTTCTTGCTCTAATGCAGAGTGTGTTTCATGGATGACAACTGTGCTGTGTGTTTCCCTTCAGAAATGGAGTTAAATCCCAGGCTCTGTGTCTTCCTACAAGCAAGACTTCGTTTCAGGTAAACTCAGTCACCTTTCAGCTCAAAGAATGGTACATCATTCATGAACCTGACACGTTTCTCGCTCTAACTGAAAAACATTGGATGTTAGAGGAATTGTGGTTGGTATTAGTTTCCGAAGCAGTGTTGGACTAGATATGGTCTGTATGTGTAGGAAACACCGTTGTTTTGTTTTCAGCACACAATCAAGTTTATGGCAATATTAGAGACTCTAGAAAGCAAGAGCATGCTTCTTGCTCTAAAGCAGAGTGTATTTCATGGATTAAAACTGTGCTGTGTGTTTCCCTTCAGAAATGGAGTTAAATCCCAGGCTCTGTGTCTTCATACAAGCAAGACATCTTTTCAGGTAAACTCAGTCACTTTTCAGCTCAAAGGAAGCTACATCGTTTGCGAAGCTCACACATTCCTCGCTCTTAACTGGAAAGCATTGCATGTTAGACGAACTGTGGTTTCTATCAGTTTCAGAAGAAGAGTTGACCTAGATATGGTCCGTATGTGTAGGAAACACCGTTCGTTTGTGCTGAGAACACTCAAGTTTCTGGCTCTATTAGCAACTCTAGAAAGCAAGAGCATGCTTCTTGCTCTAAAGCGGAGTGTTTTTCATGGATGAGAACTGTGCTGTGTGTTTCCCTTCAGAAATGGAGTTAAATCCCATGCTCTGTGGCTTCCTACAAGAAAGACTTCGTTTCAGGTAAACTCAGTCACCTTTCAGCTCAAAGAATGGTGCATTGTTCACGAAGCTGACACGTTTCTCCCTGTAACTGAAAAGCATTGGATATTAGAGGAATTGTGGTTTGTATCAGTTTCAGAAGCAGAGTTGGACTAGATATGGTCTCTATGTGTAGGAAACACTGTTCTTTTGTTCTGAGCACACTCATGTTTCCTGCTTTATTAGAGACTCTAGAAGGCAAGAGCATGCTTCTTGCTCTACAGCAGAGTGTGTTTCATGTATGACAACTGTGCTGTATGTTTCCCTTCAGAAATGGAGTTAAATCCCAGGCTCTGGTCTTCCTACCACCAAGACTTCGTTTCTGGTAAACTCATTCACTTTTCTGCTCAAACTTATATAAATCATACACGAAGCTCACATGTTTCTCGCTCTTAACTGAAAAGCATTGGATGTTAGATGACATGTGGTTTCTATCAGTTTCAGAAGCAGAGTTGAACTAGATATGGTGTGTACGTGTAGGAAACACCGTTCTTTTGTTCTGAGCACACTCACCTTTCCTGCTGTATTAGAGACTCTAGAAAGCAAGAGCATGCTTCTTGCTCTAATGCAGAGTGTTTTTCATGGATGAGAACTGTGCTGTGTGTTTCCCTTCAGAAATGGAGTTAAATCCCATGCTCTGTGGCTTCCTACAAGAAAGACTTCGTTTCAGGTAAACTCAGTCACCTTTCAGCTCAAAGAATGGTGCATTCTTCACGAAGCTGACACGTTTCTCGCTGTAACTGAAAAGCATTGTATATTAGAGGAATTGTGGTTTGTATCAGTTTCAGAAGCAGAGTTGGACTAGATATGGTCTCTATGTGTAGGAAACACTGTTCTTTTGTTCTGAGCACACTCATGTTTCCTGCTTTATTAGAGAATCTAGAAGGCAAGAGCGTGCTTCTTGCTCTACAGCAGAGTGTGTTTCATGTATGACAACTGTGCTGTATGTTTCCCTTCAGAAATGGAGTTAAATCCCAGGCTCTGGTCTTCCTACCACCAAGACTTCGTTTCAGGTAAACTCATTCACTTTTCTGATCAAACTTATATAAATCATACCCGAAGCTCACATGTATCTCGCTCTTAATTGAAAAGCATTGGATGTTAGATGACATGTGGTTTCTATCAGTTTCAGAAGCAGAGTTGAACTAGATATGGTGTGTACGTGTAGGAAACACCGTTCTTTTGTTCTGAGCACACTCACGTTTCCTGCTGTATTAGAGACTCTAGAAAGCAAGAGCATGCTTCTTGCTCTAATGCAGAGTGTGTTTCATGGATGACAACTGTGCTGTGTGTTTCCCTTCAGAAATGGAGTTAAATCCCAGGCTCTGTGTCTTCCTACAAGCAAGACTTCGTTTCAGGTAAACTCAGTCACCTTTCAGCTCAAAGAATGGTACATCATTCATGAAGCTGACACGTTTCTCGCTCTAACTGAAAAACATTGGATGTTAGAGGAATTGTGGTTGGTATTAGTTTCCGAAGCAGTGTTGGACTAGATATGGTCTGTATGTGTAGGAAACACCGTTGTTTTGTTTTCAGCACACAATCAAGTTTATGGCAATAGTAGAGACTCTAAAAAGCAAGAGCATGCTTCTTGCTCTAAAGCAGAGTGTATTTCATGGATTAAAACTGTGCTGTGTGTTTCCCTTCAGAAATGGAGTTAAATCCCAGGCTCTGTGTCTTCATACAAGCAAGACATCTTTTCAGGTAAACTCAGTCACTTTTCAGCTCAAAGGAAGCTACATCGTTTGCGAAGCTCACACATTCCTCGCTCTTAACTGGAAAGCATTGCATGTTAGACGAACTGTGGTTTCTATCAGTTTCAGAAGAAGAGTTGACCTAGATATGGTCCGTATGTGTAGGAAACACCGTTCGTTTGTGCTGAGAACACTCAAGTTTCTGGCTCTATTAGCGACTCTAGAAAGCAAGAGCATGCTTCTTGCTCTAAAGCGGAGTGTTTTTCATGGATGAGAACTGTGCTGTGTGTTTCCCTTCAGAAATTGAGTTAAATCCCATGCTCTGTGGCTTCCTACAAGAAAGACTTCGTTTCAGGTAAACTCAGTCACCTTTCAGCTCAAAGAATGGTGCATTGTTCACGAAGCTGACACGTTTCTCCCTGTAAATGAAAAGCATTGGATATTAGAGGAATTGTGGTTTGTATCAGTTTCAGAAGCAGAGTTGGACTAGATATGGTCTCTATGTGTAGGAAACACTGTTCTTTTGTTCTGAGCACACTCATGTTTCCTGCTTTATTAGAGACTCTAGAAGGCAAGAGCATGCTTCTTGCTCTACAGCAGAGTGTGTTTCATGTATGACAACTGTGCTGTATGTTTCCCTTCAGAAATGGAGTTAAATCCCAGGCTCTGGTCTTCCTACCACCAAGACTTCGTTTCTGGTAAACTCATTCACTTTTCTGCTCAAACTTATATAAATCATACACGAAGCTCACATGTTTCTCGCTCTTAACTGAAAAGCATTGGATGTTAGATGACATGTGGTTTCTATCAGTTTCAGAAGCAGAGTTGAACTAGATATGGTGTGTACGTGTAGGAAACACCGTTCTTTTGTTCTGAGCACACTCACGTTTCCTGCTGTATTAGAGACTCTAGAAAGCAAGAGCATGCTTCTTGCTCTAATGCAGAGTGTGTTTCATGGATGACAACTGTGCTGTGTGTTTCCCTTCAGAAATGGAGTTAAATCCCAGGCTCTGTGTCTTCCTACAAGCAAGACTTCCTTTCAGGTAAACTCAGTCACCTTTCAGCTCAAAGAATGGTACATCATTCATGAAGCTGACACGTTTCTCGCTCTAACTGAAAAACATTGGATATTAGAGGAATTGTGGTTGGTATCAGTTTCAGGAGCAGAGTTGGACTAGATATGGTCTGTATGTGTAGGAAACACCGTTCTTTTGTTCTGAGCATACTCACGTTTCCTGCTGTATTAGAGACTCTAGAAAGCAAGAGCGTGCTTCTTGCTCTAAAGCAGAGAGTGTTTCATGGATGAGAACTTTGCTGTGTGTTTCCCTTCAGAAATGGAGTTAAATCCCAGGCTCTGTGTCTTCCTACAAGCAAGACATCTTTTCAGGTACACTAAGTCACCTTTCAGCTCAAACAAAGCGACATCGTTTACGTAGCTCACACATTTCTTGCTCTAACTGAAAAGCATTGGATATTAGCGGAACTGTGGTTTGTATCAGTTTCAGAAGCAGAGTTGGACTAGATATGGTCTGTATGTGTAGGAAACACCGTTGTTTTGTTCTCAGCACACAATCAAGTTTCTGGCAATAGTAGAGACTCTAGAAAGCAAGAGCATGCTTCTTGCTCTAAAGCAGAGTTTATTTCATGGATGAGAACTGTGCTGTGTGTTTCCATTCAGAAATGGAGTTAAATCCCAGGCTCTGTGTCTTCCTACAAGCAAGACATCTTTTCAGGTACACTAAGTCACCTTTCAGCTCAAACAAAGCTACATCGTTTACGTAGCTCACACGTTTCTTGCTCTAACTGAAAAGCATTGGATATTAGAGGAACTGTGGTTTGTATCAGTTTCAGAAGCAGAGTTGGACTAGATATGGTCTGTATGTGTAGGAAACACTGTTGTTTTGTTCTCAGCACACAATCAACTTTCTGGCAATAGTAGAGACTCTAGAAAGCAAGAGCGTGCTTCTTGCTCTAAAGCAGAGAGTGTTTCATGGATGAGAACTTTGCTGTGTGTTTCCCTTCAGAAATGGAGTTAAATCCCAGGCTCTGTGTCTTCATACAAGCAAGACATCTTTTCAGGTAAACTCAGTCACTTTTCAGCTCAAAGGAAGCTACATCGTTTGCGAAGCTCACACATTCCTCGCTCTTAAATGGAAAGCATTGCATGTTAGACGAACTGTGGTTTCTATCAGTTTCAGAAGAAGAGTTGACCTAGATATGGTCCGTATGTGTAGGAAACACCGTTCGTTTGTGCTGAGCACACTCAAGTTTCTGGCTCTATTAGCGACTCTAGAAAGCAAGAGCATGCTTCTTGCTCTAAAGCGGAGTGTTTTTCATGGATGAGAACTGTGCTGTGTGTTTCCCTTCAGAAATGGAGTTAAATCCCATGCTCTGTGGCTTCCTACAAGAAAGACTTCGTTTCAGGTAAACTCAGTCACCTTTCAGCTCAAAGAATGGTGCATTGTTCACGAAGCTGACACGTTTCTCCCTGTAACTGAAAAGCATTGGATATTAGAGGAATTGTGGTTTGTATCAGTTTCAGAAGCAGAGTTGGACTAGATATGGTCTCTATGTGTAGGAAACACTGTTCTTTTGTTCTGAGCACACTCATGTTTCCTGCTTTATTAGAGACTCTAGAAGGCAAGAGCATGCTTCTTGCTCTACACCAGAGTGTGTTTCATGTATGACAACTGTGCTGTATGTTTCCCTTCAGAAATGGAGTTAAATCCCAGGCTCTGTGTCTTCCTACCATCAAGACTTCGTTTCAGGGAAACTCATTCACTTTTCTGATCAAACTTATATAAATCATACACGAAGCTCACATGTTTCTCGCTCTTAACTGAAAAGCATTGGATGTTAGATGACATGTGGTTTCTATCAGTTTCAGAAGCAGAGTTGAACTAGATATGATGTGTACGTGTAGGAAACACCGTTCTTTTGTTCTGAGCAACTCACGTTTCCAGCTGTATTAGAGACTCTAGAAAGCAACAGCATGCTTCTTGCTCTAATGCAGAGTGTGTTTCATGGATGACAACTGTGCTGTGTGTTTCCCTTCAGAAATGGAGTTAAATCCCAGGCTCTGTGTCTTCCTACAAGCAAGACTTCGTTTCAGGTAAACTCAGTCACCTTTCAGCTCAAAGAATGGTACATCATTCATGAAGCTGACACGTTTCTCGCTCTAACTGAAAAACATTGGATGTTAGAGGAATTGTGGTTGGTATTAGTTTCCGAAGCAGAGTTGGACTAGATATGGTCTGTATGTGTAGGAAACACCGTTCTTTTGTTCTGAGCATACTCACGTTTCCTGCTGTATTAGAGACTCTAGAAAGCAAGAGCGTGCTTCTTGCTCTAAAGCAGAGAGTGTTTAATGGATGAGAACTTTGCTGTGTGTTTCCCTTCAGAAATGGAGTTAAATCCCAGGCTCTGTGTCTTCCTACAAGCATGACATCTTTTCAGGTACACTAAGTCACCTTTCAGCTCAAACAAAGCGACATCGTTTACGTAGCTCACACATTTCTTGCTCTAACTGAAAAGCATTGGATATTAGAGGAACTGTGGTTTGTATCAGTTTCAGAAGCAGAGTTGGACTAGATATGGTCTGTATGTGTAGGAAACACCGTTGTTTTGTTCTCAGCACACAATCAACTTTCTGGCAATAGTAGAGACTCTAGAATGCAAGAGAGTGCTTCTTGCTCTAAAGCAGAGAGTGTTTCATGGATGAGAACTTTGCTGTGTGTTTCCCTTCAGAAATGGAGTTAAATCCCAGGCTCTGTGTCTTCCTACAAGCAAGACATCTTTTCAGGTACACTAAGTCACCTTTCAGCTCAAACAAAGCTACATCGTTTACGTAGCTCACACGTTTCTTGCTCTAACTGAAAAGCATTGGATATTAGAGGAACTGTGGTTTGTATCAGTTTCAGAAGCAGAGTTGGACTAGATATGGTCTGTATGTGTAGGAAACACCGTTGTTTTGTTTTTAGCACACAATCAAGTTTCTGGCAATAGTAGAGACTCTAGAAAGCAAGAGAGTGCTTCTTGCTCTAAAGCAGAGTTTATTTCATGGATGAGAACTGTGCTGTGTGTTTCCATTCACAAATGGAGTTAAATCCCAGGCTCTGTGTCTTCATACATGCAAGACATCTTTTCAGGTAAACTCAGTCACTTTTCAGCTCAAAGGAAGCTACATCGTTTGCGAGGCTCACACATTCCTCGCTCTTAACTGGAAAGCATTGCATGTTAGACGAACTGTGGTTTCTATCAGTTTCAGAAGAAGAGTTGACCTAGATATGGTCCGTATGTGTAGGAAACACCGTTCGTTTGTGCTGAGCACACTCACGTTTCCTGCTGTATTACAGACTCTAGAAAGCAAGAGCATGCTTCTTGCTCTAATGCAGAGTGTGTTTTATGGATGACAACTGTGCTGTGTGTTTCCCTTCAGAAATGGAGTTAAATCCCAGGCTCTGTGTCTTCCTACAAGCAAGACTTCGTTTCAGGTAAACTCAGTCACCTTTCAGCTCAAAGAATGGTACATCATTCATGAAGCTGACACGTTTCTCGCTCTAACTGAAAAACATTGGATGTTAGAGGAATTGTGGTTGGTATTAGTTTCCGAAGCAGAGTTGGACTAGATATGGTCTGTATGTGTAGGAAACACCGTTCTTTTGTTCTGAGCATACTGACGTTTCCTGCTGTATTAGAGACTCTAGAAAGCAAGAGCATGCTTCTTGCTCTAAAGCAGAGAGTGTTTAATGGATGAGAACTTTGCTGTGTGTTTCCCTTCAGAAATGGAGTTAAATCCCAGGTTCTGTGTCTTCCTACAAGCAAGACATCTTTTCAGGTACACTAAGTCACCTTTCAGCTCAAACAAAGCTACATCGTTTACGTAGCTCACACATTTCTTGCTCTAACTGAAAAGCATTGGATATTAGAGGAACTGTGGTTTGTATCAGTTTCAGAAGCAGAGTTGGACTAGATATGGTCTGTATGTGTAGGAAACACCGTTGTTTTGTTCTCAGCACACAATCAACTTTCTGGCAATAGTAGAGACTCTAGAAAGCAAGAGAGTGCTTCTTGCTCTAAAGCAGAGAGTGTTTCATGGATGAGAACTGTGCTGTGTGTTTCCCTTCAGAAATGGAGTTAAATCCCATGCTCTGTGGCTTCCTACAAGAAAGACTTCGTTTCAGGTAAACTCAGTCACCTTTCAGCTCAAAGAATGGTGCATTGTTCACGAAGCTGACACGTTTCTCCCTGTAACTGAAAAGCATTGGATATTAGAGGAATTGTGGTTTGTATCAGTTTCAGAAGCAGAGTTGGACTAGATATGGTCTCTATGTGTAGGAAACACTGTTCTTTTGTTCTGAGCACACTCATGTTTCCTGCTTTATTAGAGACTCTAGAAGGCAAGAGCATGCTTCTTGCTCTACAGCAGAGTGTGTTTCATGTATGACAACTGTGCTGTATGTTTCCCTTCAGAAATGGAGTTAAATCCCAGGCTCTGGTCTTCCTACCACCAAGACTTCGTTTCAGGTAAACTCATTCACTTTTCTGATCAAACTTATGTAAATCATACACGAAGCTCACATGTTTCTCGCTCTTAACTGAAAAGCATTGGATGTTAGATGACATGTGGTTTCTATCAGTTTCAGAAGCAGAGTTGAACTAGATATGGTGTGTACGTGTAGGAAACACCGTTCTTTTGTTCTGAGCAACTCACGTTTCCAGCTGTATTAGAGACTCTAGAAAGCAACAGCATGCTTCTTGCTCTAATGCAGAGTGTGTTTCATGGATGACAACTGTGCTGTGTGTTTCCCTTCAGAAATGGAGTTAAATCCCAGGCTCTGTGTCTTCCTACAAGCAAGACTTCGTTTCAGGTAAACTCAGTCACCTTTCAGCTCAAAGAATGGTACATCATTCATGAAGCTGACACGTTTCTCGCTCTAACTGAAAAACATTGGATGTTAGAGGAATTGTGGTTGGTATTAGTTTCCGAAGCAGTGTTGGACTAGATATGGTCTGTATGTGTAGGAAACACCGTTGTTTTGTTTTCAGCACACAATCAAGTTTCTGGCAATAGTAGAGACTCTAGAAAGCAAGAGCATGCTTCTTGCTCTAAAGCAGAGTTTATTTCATGGATGAGAACTGTGCTGTGTGTTTCCATTCAGAAATGGAGTTAAATCCCAGGCTCTGTGTCTTCCTACAAGCAAGACATCTTTTCAGGTACACTAAGTCACCTTTCAGCTCAAACAAAGCTACATCGTTTACGTAGCTCACACGTTTCTTGCTCTAACT
>CATKUP010001000.1:0-20472 GCA_949786385.1 Onychomys leucogaster
TCCAATTGGCGAGAAAGAGGAGGGACTGTAAGAGCGTGAATTGTTGAGAAGAAGATTGGAAAAACCACAGGGACAAATAGCCAAATGAATGGAAGCACATGAATTATGAACCAAAGGCTGTGGAGCCCCCAGCTGGATCAGGCCCTCTGGATAAGTGAGATAATTGAATAGCTTGAACTGTTTGGGAGTCATCCAGGCTGTGGGACTGGGACCTGTCCTTAGTGCGTGTGCTGGCTGTTTGGAACCTTGGGCTTACAGAGGGATACTTTGCTCAGCCTGGAAGGAGGGGACTAGACCTGCCTGTACTGAATCCACCAGGTTTAAATGAATCCCCAGGGAAGTCTTGGCCCGGGAGGACATGGGAATAGAGGGAAGGGGATGCGGGGAAGGAGGGGATGGGGCCCGGAGGGGGGAGGACAGGGTAACCCATGGCTAATGTGTAAAATTAAAACACAAATATAATAATAACAAAAACCAAAAAGAAAAGAAAATGTAGGTTCAACAATCCACCCTTTAATTCTATTGTAACTGTATCCTATATTTCCATATCATATCTCCCCTTTTTTGAAAGATATTGACTATGACCAATAGCAATTTGTAATCAACAACCTAAACAAATACAAAAATCCATAATCCATTATTTGGGAATGTGGGCATAGTTTTTTAGGCTACTTCCTGCTGATAAAGGGTGCTGTATTCTTATAGGGATTCTGAGAAAATTAAGAATTATGGTCAAGTCCTGACTGGAATAGTCAGTGATGTATTTTTTGAGACAGTTTCCTTGAAGCTGTTTCGATGTTGGATAATCTGGGCCTCTCAAGGTGTCTTCCTTGATCAAATCATATTAGCCTGGAAGCAATCCATAGATTCTCATCTTTTGTGGAAACAAAAGCAGAACTTCTTTTCCAAAGCAACATATACTTAGACATAAATTTTGAAATCAAGATATCTTTAAAATATATATTGATTTAACTCAGCAGCTTTTACAATCAAATGTCTCTCTGCAGTTAAAATCCTAAAGACAACATAATCCAGACTCTTTGCGTTATATCCATCTTTATGTGGCTTATTTTTTGTATTACTTTTACTTTCTCTTTAAAGACTTTATTTTTAAAACTTTCTATTTCTTTATGTAACTGTCCATATTCCTTTTCCTGTCTCTTCCAAGTGTATGTACATTTACACACATTGTAAACTGTTTAGGGTTTATCCCATCTGAATCTGTCTTATTCTGAGTCTATAATCCTTCTTTGGCCAGGAGAGACTTTAAACTGCTAAACTACATGGCCAGGACAAAAAGCAGCAGCCTTGGCTTCTAACTCCACCCATTTTAGCTTTGCAAATGGTGTAGGTAATTCACTTCCAGCTCTGGGCCATGTGTACCATCAACTCCTGGAAGCAGTGGGTCTATGCCTCCATTAAAGCAGCGTGTAGCCTAAAACGTTCTTTCTTTCTTTCTTTCTTCCTTCCTTCCTTCCTTCCTTCCTTCCTTCCTTCCTTCCTTCCTTCCTTCCTTCCTTTCTTTCTTTCTTTCTTTCTTTCTTTCTTTCTTTCTTTCCTTCTCTCTCTCTCTCTCTCTCTCTCTCTCTCTCTCTCTCTCTCTCTCTCTCTGTCTCCCTCCCTCCCTCCCTCTTTCTTTCTTTCTTTCTTTCTTTCTTTCTTTCTTTCTTTCTTTCTTTCTTTCTTTCTTTCTTTCTTTCTTTCTTTCTTTCTTTCTTTCTCTCTTTGTCTGTACTAGCAAAAGCTAAATCTACCATGCAGTGATCTGCATGGCGCTCAAGTTCATACATGTGCTGTAAACCCGCCATACTGTAAGCTCAAATCCACACACCATACATGCATCTCTATATCTCGGCCCATATGAGACATGAAGTAGAAAGCTGAATTTGGTTCCATTATTGTATGTTTAGAAGCCCTTTTAAAACTATTTTAGGCTTATGGAAATTTGAGAGCCGTGCTTTGGTATGCCAAATGTAGCTGGAAGTTTTCTCTGGTCCCACCTGTCTCCCCTGGCCCACAATCCCACAGCCACTAAGGCCCAAATAAACACACAGAGGCTTATACTAATTACAGACTGTATGGCCTAATGGCTCAGGCTTTTCACTAGCTGGCTCTTACATCTTGAATTAACCCATTTTTATAAATCTATACTTTACCACATGGCATGTGGCTTACCAGTACTTTACATCTTGCTTCTTCTGGTTGTGGCTAGCAGCATCTCCTCTTCTCTGTCTTTCTCCTTTCTCTCTCTCTAGTTAGAATGTCTCACCTAACCTTATCCTGACTCACCATTAGCCAAACAGCTATATTTAGCAACCAATCAGAGAAACACATATTCACAGCATACAGAACAATATCACCCATCAGAAGTGTACTTTTCTAAATACATATAAAAACAAATATGTATTATTAAAAAATTGTGTTCTTGTCACTCTAAGTCATCAGTGTAGCTTTAATAGGCTCATACTGACCTCATTCCTTGTCCACAGCACTGTCAGTCAGTGTTAAACATCCTTCCAAAGGAGTGATTATTGGACAGGATACTCTTAGTGCCTCAATAATCAAACCTGGTTAAGTGTTGCAAGATGTATGGCTTCTCTACAGGAATTCTATAGGATAATAATTAGTAGTAAAGTGTTAAGATTAGACAACATGCTAATTATTCTCAGATTCCAAATCCTTTTAGGCCCAGTTATAAGGTCAGGCAAAAATTCTCTGCCTCAAAATACCCACGCCTGGTTTCAATGATAATATTTGCCATTTAAAAATTTTAAAAATATCTTCTTGGATTCTTTTTATACATATTTAACCTTTGCTAACATTTGACTTTCAGTCCATGTTTCTGTCTTTCTTCTAATTCTCTTTGGGTGATTGGAGTGGGTGGGTGGAGCTGAGAGGAGTTGAGCAGTGGGACAGCAGAATGGTGACAATTCCTGTTTTTCTTCCTTGGAGACAGGTGGCAGTTAGTGAGCCTAAGAGCCATGCCATTCTTCAAGTCCACAGATGAAAAGGGGTTTGTGGCAGCAGCTGGCTGTAAGGGCAGTTTCTTTGCTAGGCTGTTGTGCTGCCAGTTGTGGTCCAGGTTGCACATATGTTGGCTGCTGTAGGAGATGGAGATGGAAATGCATCACTTTTTGTTTGTTTGTTTTGTTTTTCAAGACAGAGTTTCTCTGTAGCTTTGGAGCCTGTCCTGGACTAGCTCTGTAGTCCAGGCTGGCCTCAAACTCACAGAGATCCACCTGCTTCTGCCTCCTGAGTGCTGGGATCACAGGTGTGCGCCACCACCCGGCAGAGATGCACCTTGTATTATTGTCTTAAACTAAGGTTTGTCTTAGTGCATGCAGCACTTTAGCTGAGAAAGTCCAGGGTTTAGTTCTGTGGATCTGGCCTATGAAAAAAAGAAATGAATGTTCAGCTATCGGTAATTTTCTCTTTTAAGAAAGGTCTTCAACCTTGGCACTGAGGACAAAGCTCAGGTGGGAGAGTGCTTGCCTAGCATTCATGAAGCCCTGGATTCAATTCCCAGCACTGCCTAAACTGGGCAAGGTGGTCATAGCTGTAATCCTTGGCTACATAGCGAGTTTGAGCCCAGCCGGGACTACACCAGGTTCTGTCTGTAAAAACTGTTTTAGTCCTTATTTCTATTAAAAAGGTTTTCTTTCTTTTTGAAATCACCTTCATAATAAGAGTAACTTTCTTTTTACTTGTGTTCTTCTTTGTATACTTAAAGATTTACTTATTACTTCACTTATAATTTGAGTAAATTAATAAAATTTACCCTGTAAATTTGTGAATTTTGCGTCCATGGTTTGAACTAGCTATAGGTAGAAAATATTTTTTAATTTGTCTGTTGGGGATACTTCTGTTTACTACCTCCTTCCTCAGCATCATCCCATCAAAACCAAAATCAATAATGGTTATTAGCAATACATAAAATAGAAATTTGAGTAATGAGTTTATGTTTCATAGATTTGTAGCTATGTCCCTAGATATTAAATGATTTTTATGTGCTCAATTTAGCAACTACTGTTCAATGTCAGTGAAAATTAATAGAACTGACTTATTATAGAATTCATATTTATAATATATTCTGGTTTATAAAAATTTGACTTCTGTATAAGTCTACTGATAACTTTGAGGTACCATTTATCTTTTTAATTATATATTTAAGGTCTTCAAATGTTTCAAAAATAATTTTCTCATATAAGGTACACAGCAGAAATCCCTGTACCAGTGTACACTGGAGAACACAGTCACCAAACCACACGGAAACATGTCCTCTCATAAACCTATGTGCAGAGTATCCTCTCTGGATTATCAGAGAGTTGGGTGTAAGTATTTGATCCTCACAAAATGATTAAGACTGTGTCTTTTTATTGTGTAATTGTAGAGATTCTATCTATTCCTCTCTCCCTAAAAAGTTCTTCTATATTAAGGTGGGGTTTAGGCTTAGAATACTTGACAGTGATCTCTCCACAGGTTGAGAAATTACTGAATATTCTTACTATAAAGGTTAATAGTAGAAAAAAATGGTGAAACACATAATGATATTTTGAACATTCACTTCTTTGTTCATAATGAAGTATAATACTCTACTATAACTGTTAAATGTTTTCTATACATCAGGTTTTAACAATGCAGTTTAATGTGTAGATCTCAGGAAGTTTCCCTAGAAACAGTGTCATCTGCCAGCATCATCCCCCTCTCCCAGCATTCCTTGCTGAAATGGCCAATGGTTTTAGAAAAACCTGCACAGAAACAGGAAATATTTGCAGCTGACTTGGATTTGCACAGAACCTCCAGCCAGAGGTCAAACAGTCTGATCTTTGGCTCCATTGTCAGCTGAGCAGCTGGGCTACAAATCCAGCTTCCATGGCTTTCTTTCCTCCCTGGGTGCCTTGTTGGGATTAACCCTTAGCATTCCTAAGTGTTTTATAGATGTGAGTGAAATACGAATGAAAAGTCACCCTGAATTTTTGTGTTCAGTGCCTAAACAGACCTTTTAGAAAATTTAAATACAGACTTTAAAATTTCTGAGTGAAACACTGAATCATAAAAGTTTTATGCCAGTCTTATTTTTAGCCACAGTTGGAGGTGCTAATAGAAAATCCTTCATGGTTTCTGTTCAAGGTGGGACTGGTAGCCAGCTTCTATTTTTAGAGAGGATTCCTTTCTGTGCCTCTGTAAATTGCTTGGATATACATTCTAGTGTTCCCTCTGGTAAGACCCCCAACCAAGGAAACCTACAGAGCTTAACTACAGCTGTAGAGAGCAGGAGGCAGTAAGATATTGATGAATCACACTGCCAAGCACTGGGTTCTGATGCTCTCCAGAGGTCATGGAAATTCCAAACTCTACTGAAAATTCACCTGGCTAGCATATGATAATTGAGTAATGTATATGTAAGAAACAATAGAATCATATACTTTAAGAGAGTAGCATCCAAAATAGGGACAGAAAATGAGCATTTCAGTCCTCTTCCCTCTCAAGGAAATGCTGACGGTAGTCTGTGTAGACTGGAATGTATTAGCTGTGCCCTGCAGATACTCAGGTTCAGCTGTGACCCTCATTTAGACCTGCTTCAGGAAGATGGTTTTCATCCTTCCTCCAGGCAGACCACCCTGGCATCTTTTCCAAAGGAAAATGGGCATGCTGGCTTTGCAAACTTCTATAGGATATCATAGGAAAAAGAGTTTGTCTACATTATTCAAAGCTTGCAGGTGGCACCTTTGGGAGGTCTGTCAAGGTAGCTAGCTCTTTAGTGATTACTGACTGACAGTTACCCTCAAGAGAAGGTTGTAATACATACTTATACATACTATAAGAACAAAAAATTAGAACTATGCTTTACACCTTTAAACGTAAGGCAGCTAATGAATTTTCATTTAGATGTCAAATGGCTTAGGGAAATGGACAGTGTTGAGTCAGAGTATATAAAGTTAATGTAAGCACAATTCATAATGATTTTCTTCCATTTAGAATTACAGACAAATCTACCATTTCCCATTTTAGTTAACAAATCTAATTGTGTATCTGTGGACATATTTTCAATTTTTTTCTTTTTTAGTATTTAGCTCATATTCTTTGTATGCATATATTTACTTGTTTTTTTATATACATCAAGAAAAGAATTAATATCTCAGCTTATTTAAAGTCATTGGCACTTATGTACATTTTAGTGGGTGAGGTTTTTTTTTTTTTTTGAGTCCTTAAGGTTTATTTAAACAAGGTTTCTGATTTAATAGGCCTAAACAAGTATGAGATTTGTACTTGTAAGCTCTCAGGTGTTGCCATCTCAGTGTCATTGTGTCCTTTACTCTGAATATCACTAGTCTGTACGACAAGAGGACTAGCAGTCCAACAGTGGAGACAGAAATAGAAGAGATAGGATACATACATATTTCAGTGTTTATTTCCAGTGTCTTGAATAGAAACCTCCAAAGATAAGTCTACCCAGAGCAACAGAATGGGACCTAATTTGGAGTAATTATAGAAAGGATCTTGAGATTGTATGATCTGGGATTAGATAATGTCTAAATGTAATGATGAGTGTCCTCACAGGAGAGGAACTTGTATCCTACAGACCAAACTACCAGACTTCTGTTCCTTTATCAACATTGGTGGCAATAGCCTTGGGAAACTATACTGCTGCCTTCAGACCCACCACACTACAATGTTAAGTTCCTTTAGTTCTGTTCTATAAACTAAGGTGATAAAATTCAGAGCCTTGCCTAATGTTAAATAATATTTGAGTAACTGGAAAGTTCAGTTGGTAAATAATTGCTGACATATGATTTGATTTAATCTTCCCCCACATGCAGAGTTACCATTTCAAAGTAAAATTTGAATGGATGACTCTGTCAGATGTTAACTAGGTATCAGAGGCTCATCAGAAATAATAATAAGGGCCAGTGCTCACACTGAGATTGAGATTCTGTCATGCCCAGCTAGGCACAGACTGGGGACATGGGGCAGCTTGGCAAGTACTGAGTAGTTCAGTTTAAGAGTCTGAATGTGTTATGTCTCCCATTGGCTCATATGTTTGAACACTTGGTCCCCAACTGGTGACACTGTGTCAAGAGATTGAGGAACCTGAGATGGTACAGCTTTGCTGGAGGAAGTTGTTCAATGAGAAAGGAAGGGCTTTTCAGTTTCTGTTTCCTGTTCTGCTGGAAATATGAGGGGTCAGGAGTCCCAGCTCCATGTTCTTGCTGAATTGGAGCCACTTGCCATCCTGACCACCCTGCTGCGAAGGTGGGAAGGACTCTACCCCTCAGATATGAGAGAAAACAAACTCTTCCTCCTTTAAATTGCTTCATCAGTACTCAGTGCAACAAGAAGAGGAAGTAAGACAGTGCTGTGGAGTACTTACTAAAGTGGGAAAGCAATTTATTATCTTTAACACAAACCTTCCTACTTTGTGGTAGCTGGTTAATGGGATTTCTTCCTATTGATGCTTATAGAGTATTCATTTTGTTACAGTAGTCTTATTTACTCTTGCAGTAATCTCTTTATTTCATACTCAAATATAGACAAATTTAAGCTGATAATAGTCACATTAAATAACACTTCTATGGTGTCTTTGAAGATGCAAATCAATTACTTAGGTAGCAGAGTATTGGAATGAATGTTTGACTATTACTGTGAGGAGACCCTTTGCCCTTTAGCATTGTCCTGTGAACTCCCCAGTGCCCCTGTCAAGTTGCCTTGAGTGATTACCAACTCATTTGAGCTGCCTAATAGTACTTTCAGAGTTATTTAAATTAAATCTTCATTTATTACAGTGAATGCTTTTATATGCTCAATGTAAATGGTATGTCTAGATGCCAAATAATTAGTATATGATTTTAAAATTGATCTATTCTTGTAGTTGGTTTAAAATCAGTAAAATCAAAGTTGGTGAAACAGTGAATGGAATAGACATATGGTCTAAGATGCTGCTCATACTGACAGATCAAAGAGAAAAGCCAAGAAGCAAAAGACGCCAACATTTCAAGAGAGAACCACTTTGAAGTTCTCCACAGCAGTTTAAGGTCAATTTCATGAAGTACATTAAGTGGCCAGATAAAAAATACTTACCTTATTATTATTATTTTGGGAGACAGAGTCTCACTGTGTAGTGCTGGCTGGCTTGAAACTCATTGTGTAGACCCCAATACCTCTTTAGTGTAGGGATTAAAGGCATGCACCACCACATCTGGCCAAGTTGAATTAGGAAAGTTGCTAGACATTTAACCTAGTGCCTTTCACATACTAAGCATATGTGCTACCACTGAGCTATACCAACAGCTAAAAAACGGTATCTCTAAAACTGTGCAGTATCACTAGCCTTCCTCTTGTGCTAATGCTCATATTTATGCTACTTTTCTTCTAACCTTTATTTACTAATTTATTTTATATCTATAAGCTTGCAAGGCATGGCAGGAAGTCTGTATTATCTACTAAGAAGAAAAGCCTGGTGAACAAATCATTAGACTATGTGATCCAAATGACATAGATGACAGACAGCTTGTTATAGAAAGGTTCACAAGAGTATGGCCCCTCCTCTGCTTATCAGTTGAATATTTTATTAGTTGCCATGCAGGATTTGATTTCATATATTGATTTTACTCAGTGAAATATATATGTAAAATAGGGATTTCTATTTATTTTTTTGCACATTTTCTTTTGACTTAGTAGGTAGTCAAATTTGTAGATGTTTTTGATTTGCAAACAGTATATATTCCTTACAATGTTGGATTCAACATACTTGAACTTGATTAAAATTATTTCTGTTTTGATTTCTTCTGTTTCTTTGTTATTTTTTCCTATTATATGTTTTTAATTAATTATTTAATTTTGGTTTTGTTGTTGTTGAGAAAGAGATCCTCTATGCAGCTCTGGCTGGCCTGGAAGTTGCAGAGAACCACCTGCCTCTGCCTCTGTTTGCCAGTGCTGGGACTAAAGACATGTGTCACCACACCCATTTTCTATTTTTAGAACAACTTAAATCCTACTTAATTTTGTATGGTTTTACTTTGTGTTTTTTGAAGCTAAGATTTTTAAAACTGAGATTATCTTTTAACAGTGAGTAATAAACTTTCTCCTTAAATTATGCTTTTTGAATTCACATATACTTTTGTCCTGGCATTAATATCACCAAATTGGGCAATATTAATAATTATGAATATATTGTATTCTAGCTCCTTTCAACTTTTCCATGATGTGGCTTTTGTAGTTATGTTTGTTAGTTTATACTTTATATGCCAGCCATATCAGTCATTATTTACAAGTATAAATGCAGTGGTTCTTCATATATTTACAGTTGTGTAATCAACAATGCTATGTAATTTTAGACTGCCCCATTTACATTAGCAGCCTGTCCATCTTCTGCTCTTGCCATTTCCCAGCACTCACTCATCAACTGTCTCTGGATTTCTATCTCTGAACATTTCAGATAAAGGTGACATATAGTATTATAGCAGTTTTGTCTGGCTTTTCGATTTTTACCTAGTATAATGGTTTGAAATTCATTCACATAGTATTTGTACTTTATCAATTTTAGTGGCTGGATAGTATTCTTATATATGGATTTGTAGTAGTCTCTCCCATCCCTTATTTATTGTCAATATATTCTGAGACCTTAGTGAAAGACTCAAGTTATAGATAATATAGTACTCAGGACAGCTATGTTTTTTTCTATACCTGCATACCTACAATAAAGTTTAATTTATAAATCTGCCACAAAAGAACATAAGAACATAAATAAGATAGAAAAATCAAAGCAACCTTATGTAATAAAAATTATACCCATTTATAAGTTACTTCCAAAATTTTCCATGTAATAGTTTCAGACTAGTTACTGTGAAACTTTAGAAAGCAAAGTTATGAATAAAGGAAAGCACTAGCATATCACACTTTTCTCATTTGTTGATGGACGTTTGGATTGTTTCTACTTTGTTGTGAATAATGGAACTAGAAACATTGTGTATAAATTCTTGTGTAGATGAATGCCTTTATTTTTCTTGAGTAGAACTGCTTGCTAAGTAACTTTATTCATGAGATTGAAGAATTTTCACACTATTCAACAGTTGTTGCACACCTTCACAAATCATAGCCAGCTAGTTTTCCATCTCTCACCACACACTTGTCAACATTTGGGTAGGTCTTTCTTTTTAGCTATCCCACTGAACTTGAAGTGGTATCTTAGTGTGATTTGGGTTTTAATGTCTCTGATGACTAAAGTTATTAACCATCTCTTCATATGCTTATTGGCCATTCCTGTATTTGCTTTAAAAATGTCCATTCAAATGTTGTACACATTTGATAGTCTTATCTTCTTATTCTTCAATTATTATATACATAATTTGAAAATATCTTCTCCAATCTTATGAGCTATCTTCTCTTTCTTGGTGGTGTCCTTTAAAACCACAGAAGACATTAAACTTGATAGCATCCTATTTATTCTTTCTTTAGTTGTTTATGTTTTTAATGTTGCATATAACATTACCAACTAAAATCAGTGGGTGAGAATGGCCCCCATAGCTCATACGTTTGATTACTTGGTCTCTAATTAGTAGGACTGTTTAGGAAGGCTTAGGAGGTATGGCCTTGCTGTAGGTGGTATGTCACTGGAGCGAGAAGTTTGAGGTTTCAGAAACCTAAGCCATTCCCAGTTTGTTCTTTCTTCCTCATGCTTGTGGCTCAGATGTGGATCAGATGGAGCTGTTCCAGTGTCGTATCTGCCTGCTCGCTGCCATGTTCCCTGCCATGTGGTCAAAGACTTGCCCTCTGACAATGTAAACAGGCCCCAATTTCATTCTCTCTTTTATAAGTTGCCTTGGTCCTAGTGTCTCTTCACAACAATAAATAAATAATGAAGACACCAAAGTTATAAAGATTTACTTCTGTGTTTTCTTCCAAGTGTTTTAAAAGTGGTGTCTCTTGCATTTAAACCTTTAATCCACTTTAAATTAATTTTTATATATGATGTGAGTAGGGGTTGAACTTCATTGTTTTATATGTGGGTACTCAGCTGTACTGGTTCCATTTGCAGAAAGGACAGTTTTTCGTGCATACTCATTTAGCCTGATTGTTAAAAATCAGTTGACTATTAATATAAGAGTTCATTTCTGAACTTCTTACTACATTCCACTGGTCATGTCCTGAATGTGGGGTCTTACCAAAGGTTTTGAAATCAGACAGTGTGACCAAATTGGTTCTTCTTTTACAAGACCATTTTGACTGTTTTATAGCACCTCACATTTCCATTTAAGGTTTGTGATGATTGATTTCTGTCCAGAAAAGTCTTCGGCATTTTGATGGCCATGCTGTTATGTCTTAGAGCCCTTTAGCTTAAACTGTATGGCATTTGTTCTAAAGCAGTCTAAAAGTTTGAATCTCTTAGTATTATTTCTTATTAGAAATGTGTCTGGATAAGATCCAATTTACATTTTCTGTTTACAATGCTTTTTCTCTTTTTCTTCTCTGCCTCTCTTCCTAGGTTCTATCAGATTGTATGTTTTTAAAATTCCCTCTTTTTCTTCCAACTAGTCTAGATGTTATATAATGCAGTATTCTTCTTTGGAGGGTTATTCTTATGTGTGAACATACTAATTTTCAATTACTTTTCTGGAGATCCTGTATTGTTATTTTTAAAATTCTTCTATTGGTCATAAATGTCCTAATTATCTCTCTCTCTCTCTCTTTGTGAATATTTCAATATCATTCATTTACTTTTTACCCTGCTCTGATTCCTTTCTCTCTTCCATTTTATTATCTTGGATTATGAATCTTCCTTGTTTTTCACTTCTATACAAATTAGTCTTTTTTTCTTTTAAAATCTTTCTCAGTGCTAGGAATCCAACTCAGGTCTTGTGTCTGCTGTATAAAAACTCTAGTTTTGAGCTCTATACCCAGCCTTAGTTGGGCTTTGCAGGGAAGAAGGATCATGGTTAATATAGTTATTTTCTCCTTTTTTATTAGTACTTTGAGAATTTCTGTATGATGTGTTTTGGTCATATTCATCCCTTCCCCAGCTCCTCCCAGATCAACTCCTCATCTGCCTGTGCAGTTTTGCCCTCATGTACTTGCCACTGTGGATTTTGTTAAACCATCAAGTTGGTGTGTGTGCACACTTGGACATGTGGCATCCACTGAGATGCCCACAGCTCATCATGTGGAAGGGGGACTTCTTGCCTCCTTCCCCTCTCTGTGCTGCAGTCTGTCTGGCTCAAGCCTGCATGGGTCTGGTGTTTATTTAAATGTAGTTCATGTTTAGTAATTTCCATATCTTCACTCATTTTTGGTTTTTCTTTTAGTTTAAATCTTCTCTGTAACATGTCCTTTAGTAGCTCTTTGACAAGAATTGTATTTTTTAATTACCTTTTATTTTGAAAGTTTTAATGATTTTCTGATAACCAGGGAACTCAACAACTGATAAAAGCAAACAATTCCAAAGTTCCCTTGCTGAATTATTTCAATAGCCTCATCCAACATAGACCCAGCCTCCAACTCGGGTCATACTAGTTTGGGGTGTAATTGAATTGAGAAGGCTGTTCTGTGTACTGCTGTTTGATAAGGCATCTATTGCTGCTGATTGTCAGTGCTCCAAGAGCAGATGTTGTCTTGATTTCTAGGCCTATCTGTGGTGGTATTGTGTTCTCCGAAATATTATGCACTCTAATAAACATATCTGGGGTCAGAGACAGAACAGCCATAATATTAAACATAGAGGTTAGGCAGTGGTAGCACACGCCTTTAATCCTAGCACTCCAGAGGCAGAGATCCATTTGGATCTCTGTGAATTCAAGGCCACACTGGAAACAGCCAGGCATGGTGACATATGCCTTTAATCCCAGGGAATGATGGCAGAAAGCAGAAATGTATATAAGGCATGAAGACCAGAAACTAGAAGCTTTTGGCTAGTTAAGCTTTAAGGCTTTGAGCAGCACAGTTCAGTTGAGATTCATTCTGGATGAGGACTGAGAAGCTTTTAGTCTGAGGAAACAGGATCAGGTGAAGAACTGGCAAGGTGAGGTAGCTGTGGCTTGTTCTGCTTCTCTGATCTTCCAGTATTCACCCCAAATATCTGGCCCTGGGTTTGTTTTTATTAATAAGTACCTTTAAGATTCATGCTATACCTGTCTATTCATTTTGCTTGCTTTTGAACTTCACATCAACTGAACTATATATTGAAAGCATTGTTTTACAGGGTTTACTTTCCCTATGCATGCTTTTAGTTTGAGTTATTCTTGACTAGTGAATGTGTGTATGAGATCCTGTGTGAGTCTTTACATCAATTGCTCCTTTCTTTCCTAGTTTAGGAATCCTAGGAGAATCTTTGTGTTGAGTATTTGACTTGGAAACCCTAATATTCTCAGAGATATACCTTTGGATTTTTACTTCAGTGGTTTAGCTGGGTGTTCTCTTTATTTCAGGATCACTACTTTTGCCATCTCATCTGGCAGGCCAGGTATATGACACCTACATTTGTGCTCTGTTGAGGAAAGTTTTGCCTGTTTCTGTTGATAGTCAGAAAAATCTTGTTGTCTCCAGGCCCTATCATGACATAGCATAGCACAGGATTTGTCTTTGCCTAGCTATAAAAAGCCAGCCGTGTTTCTCCAGTGGTACCTTGCTACAAATTGTTGGAGCAGGGGGGCTTTACTATGTCAGTTCCCACCCATGTACCTTTGCATTCTACATGCTTCTGTTTTCCTTAAAGCTAGATATTTGTAAAAATTTTGTAAAAAGATCCTATTATTTTTATGGTTAGGTGAAGGTGCATATGAGAATATTTAAACTAGAAGCTCCTTGTCTGACCATCCTACTATCCCTTTACAGAGACTGTGCAGTGGAGGTTGAGACAAAGTTTCTCTTCAGCTAAATTATTAAACCACATAAAACCCATTTTAGAATATTGAACAGATCTAGAGCAATGAACTAATTCATTTTTGTTGTTTCTTTATAGATGCAAGTTTCCAAAAATAATACTGAAAAATATTATTCCAAAAATAACAAGAAAAAGCCCAAGGTTAGAAAGAGGAAAAGGTATGTTTTGTGAAATTAAAAGTATAAGGATACAATTAAGATGTATAAATTGTATTTAATTATTGTATGACATTTTCCTTGATTTTTTTCTTCACTGGGTAAACATTGTTCTTAAACCTTTTTGAAAAAAATTAGTAAGTAGTAGTTGGTCTGGTTTTCCAACAGGGTTTCACTATGTGGCCTAGGCTATGTTCAAACTTACAACCCTCTTGCCTCAGCCTCTCAGATGCTAGGATTGCAGCTACCATACTTGGCTGAGGAAGTGTTAATAGTCCTGTAAACATGTTAACCCAGAACTTTTATAGATTGTTATTATTTCAATGGCCATGTAAAAAAAATTTTTTTTAGCTTAAAATAGGTAAGACAAGCCAGGGTCAACTCTCCATGATAAAGTGATAATAACTTTTAATGCTGCTCATTGAACTAGCCTTCGCATGTGCTTTTCAGTATGTGACCGAGGCTGTACTGGGATTCCCACTCACAGATAAAGACTAACACTAATAGTCCTCCTCTTGCCATATTTTCGCAGAAGAAAGCCACTTTTAAAATTATTTATTTATGTATTTATTTCATTTTGTTTTGTTTCATATGTATAATGTATGCAGAGTATGTGCATTTGTAGTACATGTGTGGAGGTCAGAGGACAAGTGTTAGGAGTCAGTTCTCTCTTGCCACCTTATAGAGTCTTGGTAAGGAACTCAGATTGTCATTCCTGTGCAAGAGTATCTCCACCCACTAGATAACTGATTCTTTTTTTAGATTTTCAAGGCAGGGTTTTTCTGTGTATCTCTGGCTGTTTCAGAGCTCTCCATGTAGACCAGGCTGTCCTAGATCTCACAAAGATCCACCTGCCTCTGCCTCCTGAGTGCTGGAATTAAAGGTGTGCACTCCACCACTGCCCAGCTAGATAACTAATTAAAAATGGACTTTAATTTCCTTATCTCAGTCATACACCACAGTAATCACACCACACACATTTAGGGCATTTACAGTTATCCCCATTTAAGAGATGAAGAGTCATGGCTTGGGAACTTTTGATTGGCAACAATGCATTGGCACAGATGTTTTCTGTCTCTTGTCGGGAGCACAGTGTGATGGGGAAGTATGGCTTTGCCATATGACAGAACAGGTTCTGTCATGGTCAGTGGTTTACCTATGCTGCCAAACTTCTAATTTCTTCTTGTAGCTCTAGTTCCTCAACTTCTTTACATAATGAGAACAGTAATTACTTGATATGTTTTTGGAAAATAATTACATGAAGAATACCTGTTCAAGTACTCGTTGGATTAGCTTCTCGGTGCTTTGTGGCTACTGAGAGTGCAGGTCATATTTGTTCCCTGTTTCAACACTGAATTGTGCTTTGTGAGACAACCAAGGAAAAACACCAGAAGATTGAGACATACAGTCACAGAATTCAGTTACCAAGAAATACACATTTGTATATTGCAGTAAAATGTATATGTGTTTGTATGTGCATATGTGCTTGCATGCATATTTATGCCTGTGTATGTATATATATGCATGGGGTCACTTGTTTGAAACTAAATCTGTCAAAATCTTTTTCAGGAATGCTGCTTTAAAATGTTCTGTTGAAAATGTTTGTTCTGATGAAGCTTTATCAAAGGAAAACATGGGTATGTGAAGGCTTGGGATGGTTTTAGTTTCTTTGCCCAGATATAATTTCAAAAAGCATAGTTCTAAGTAGGACTCATGGGGTCTTACAGAGACTAAAGTAAAAAATCAGGGAGCCTGCATAGGACTGTACTAGGTCCTATACATCTATGTTATGGTTATTGGCTTGGTGTTTTTGTGGGAATCCTAACAGTGGGGGTGGGGGTGTCTTTGACTTTTTGGCCTGTGCTTGTAGCCCCTTTCCTCCTACTGGGTTTCCTCACATTGCCTTAATGTGAGGGTTGTGCCTGGTCTTCTTGTATCTTGTTGTTCCATGTTTGGTTGGTTCCCCTGGGAGGCTTGCTATTTTCTAGGGGGAGACAGGCTGGAGGAGTGGGCCTGGAGGAAAGGAGAGGTGGGGAGGCATTGGGAGCTAGGAGGGGAAGATGCAGTCAGGATGTATTATATAAGAGAAGAATAAAAAGTATAGTTGGCTGCTTTTTAAAAAAAGCTATTATACATGTATATGAGTAAAAGGTTAATAGGTCATTTTGGTGTCAAATGGGAACTTTTCAGTTTTCTTTAAGTTTCTGTCTCTTTAATTAAAATTTCTCTGAAATTGCCAGATATTTAATGTTTTAAAACAAAGTACTAATAGCTGTAGAAGAAAATGCTAGCAACTGTACATCAACCCAGACCTCTTCATCCCAAACCTATTGGAATCTAAAGAAAGGGGGAGGAATGGACATAGTAACAACCTGGGACCAAGGCCGAATTAATTGCCTTAGTTACTTTTCTCTTGCTGTGATAAAATACTATGGCCACGGCAAAGTGTTTAATTTCACTTATGATTTCAGAGAATTAGAGTCCATGATAATAGAGCAAAGGACAGTTGAGAGCTCACATCTTGATCTACAACCAGGAGGCAGAGAGAGTCTTTTGAATCACAGAGTCTTTTGAAACATCAAAGCCCACCTCCAGTGTCACACCTCCTCCAACAAGGTCATACCTAATCTTTCCCAAACAGTTTCACCAACTAGGGATGAAGATTTAAAAATCCCATTTAAGCCACCACAGTATTAGATACACTAGAGTGGAAGGCAAGCAGAGAGTTTTTTTCATCTTCTTGAGGTTTTAAACACAGGCTGATGCTTACTTGCAGTCCTGTTTAGAGCTCATAACATCAAGACCTTCCATTCCCAAATCCCTAGCTTTACCTCCACCCAACACTAAGCAGCCTAAACAGAGACAGAATGAAAGACTGCCAGTGGGGATTGTAACACAACAAGCAATATTTGTACTATAAATGTGAAAGTATAGAAAAATGTCAGTGACAACCAACTTGTATTTTGGATGCAAATTGGGATATGAATTGATGAAGGCTTAGAGAAATCCAGCCTTTCTTAGGGCCATTTGTCAAAAGAAACTTCATTTAACATTGTAAAGGATGTTAATTTCATGGTAAGTCCTTTACAAACACACACTCATTAATAAGTTTTCTTTTTTTCTTTTTTTTCCTGGAGCTGAGGACTGAACCCAGGGCCTTGTGCTTGCTAGGCAAGCGCTCTACCACTGAGCTAAATCTCCAACCCCAGTTTCCTTTCTTTCTCTGAACAAGTTACTCAAGCACTGGAGTAATGCTGTGCTTGAATATGGAATGGCCCTAGAGGCTAATGTTTCCAACACTGGGCCTCAGCTGGTAGTGCTGTTTCGGAAGGTTGTGGAAACTTTCTGGGGAGGGTGCATCTGCAGGAATAGAGCCATAGGATGTGCCTTGGAAGGTTTTACTAGCTTCCAAGTCCTAGTCCCACTCTGATCCCTACTTGGCCCTGCAGTGAGATTGTGTGCCCTGCAGCATCCTCCAGTTGCCGTGATGTTTTACCAAGTACTAGGCCAAGCACGCAGGAGCTGAAAACCCAAGTCTGAGTTGGAATAATAAATCTCTGCTCCATAAGGTGTTGTTGTCGGGCATGTTGTCACAACAATAAGAAAATTAATCCAAATAACAGTTGTCAGATCCCTTCCCAAGTGGGAACTGCCAGCCAGATATCCCCTTGGCAGTCAATCAGATGGCCTCTAAGACAGCCCAGTTACTTCAAAATCCTCCACCAGCACTATGAGTAACATTTCACTCTAGCAACAGGGAACATGGCTGCTGACACCAGGACTCCTGCTCCAGAAGGCTTTGCTCCAGTCATGACCATCCTAGACATACTGTATGGGTCTTAGGAGACATCACTTTTAAAATAAGACTCAGTCTTGTCATCAAGAAAGCTTCTTTTTATACCAGTGAGAGGTACCCTTATCTGTGGATATAGGAATAAGTATTAGAATGTAGTTAGGAATTACATTGGTTGAGGAAAGTAGTAACTGTAATTTCTAAGATCCAAGACCTCAGTAACTATGGTAGTTGGCTAGGTTAACACTATCAGGCATGATTTCCCTGTATATGTGAAAACACTCAACTAATTCATTTTATTTCTTCATCTCATCATCAACAATTAAGAGCATTAATCACTAGACCAGTCCGTTTGCTCATTCTCAGCAAACAATGGTTCCTTCTCATTCTTAACATTCCTTGGGATTGGGAATATGGCTCCATTAGTAGAGTGTTCACTTAGAAACCATGAAGCCCAGGATTCCATGCCCAGCATAAGCTTGATATGGAGGCATATGCCTCTGAGGTCATCCTCAGCTACATAGGGAGTTTGAGAAAGCCAAGGATACATGAGACCCTGTGTCAAAACCTGAATAATCATCACCTTTTGCAAAAAAAGAACCTTAAGAGACTGTGGAATGTCCAACACTAACTGGGATCTGTATCACACCCATGCATGAAAGGCTTAGAGGTCATGGCGGAAGAGGGGACAGAAAAAAATACCAAGATCCAGAGGTGCTGGATGACTACAAGAAAACTGTTTCCTGGACAAAGCTGGGCAGTTACATGTGGAATAATCTTTCTGTACACTGTGAATATGTATTACTCTCATTGGCTAATAATATTTTTTTACACTGTGTGAATATATGTCACTATGATTGATTTAATAAACAAGCTAAGTGGCCAATAGCTGAACAGAATAAATTTAGGTGGGAAAGCCAAACTGAGAATGATGGGAAGAGGAAGGGCAGAGTCAGAGGAGTTGCCAGGAGACACAGGGGAAGCAAGACATGCTGGAGGACAGGTAAAGCCATGAGCCACATGGCAATACATAGATTAATAGAAATGGGTTAATTTAAGTTGTAAGAGCTAGTTAGTAATAAGCCTGAGCTATGAGCCAAGCATTTATAATTTATATTAAGTCTCTTGTTATTTGGGAGCAACTTCAGGGACACAGAAAAACTCCACTTACAAATTCACAGCAGTTTGAGACCTCATGCACAGACAAGTACAGGTTCATGACAGACAAAATTCCAGAACGTAGAGGGAAGGGAGGCATGACAACTCTGGGAGGGAGAGATTCAGTTTTCATTAAGGGTGTGACCAGGGTGGGTAGACACCATCTTCTAGTGAAGGCTACACAAACCAGAGCATATAGGCAGCACTTGGTTAAAAAGAGAGAGAGAGATGGCAAGCTGGATAGGTAGAAAGGTGAGATAGATTTAGACAGAGTGAGGGAGGCAGTGGATTATATCAAAACACATTGTATGAAATTCTCAAAAAACAAATGAAAATGAGAAAAAAAATGAGCAAATAAAAATAAATACCCAATAGCAAGCAAGGAACAACAAAAATACTTTTCAAACTTTTTAGTTTCTATCAATATTTCTGTGGATCCCTATTGCTAAAATTCCTTCCCTTGGGGCAAGTGTAATGTGAACATGCTACTCCCTCCTCCAAAGGTCTTAACAAATCAAAGTCTAATTCACCCCGGGGAGACAAATGGATTGACTGAGCTTTCATACAGAGCATGGGGAAGGGGTTACTGATGGGAGCATGAGTGACTCCAAAGCTGTCATCCTGGACACACTGAGGATGGCCACCCTTGGTCTTTCTCCAGCCTATATACTCTATCATGAGACTCCAGGGCATGTGAAGTTAGAGCAGAATTGTGTAGAAATGCCCGGATGGAATGGCTGACACTCAAGTTAAGTTCCAATGACCCGTCCCACCCCTCCTTCCAGAGGGAGTGCCAACATCAACAGGCTTCATAGTGATAGACTCTTACAAGAAGGCATGATGATCTCATGAATATTGCAACAGTTTGGTTCAAAGGATAGCAATTTAGAGCAACCTCTCTTTCCAAACATGCATATCCCATTTCTTTATAGTATTATGGGTCTCAGGTCCAGTGCTTGTTGCTTGAAAGCCAATTCTTCAGAAAGGAGAGCTGGAGGGAAGTAAATCACGTTTATTCAAGGGCCAATCCATAAATATAAATGTATGCCAGCATCAAAGCATACACTTAGAGAACTCAGTTATACACAGAGCTTTTATTAGAGAGGGAAAGATGGGCCAGTGCGCTCCTGTGAGGGCTGTCTTCTGATACTGAGTGGCCTCTTTTTTCTTCTCCAGGTGGTGCGTTACTGGTCCTTGGCCTTCTGGAGCTACTTCCTTTTGCTTGATAGATAGTCATTATTTTCTACAAATTAAGCTTCATAGCAAGTGACAGGCTTTGTGTTACTTGATCCATAGAACTAAAGGACAAGGAGGATCATTTCATAGTGTGGTGTAATCTGAAGGAACCAGGCTTTGGGGGGTCTATTAATGTAGAGGATTATTTAACAGCTAACACCTTGATTGTGGACATATAATCCTTATATTCTCTCTAGAGCTAGCCAGTCTCTTCCCATTTCAGTGTGGCTTCTCTTTAGAAGATGTCAAGCAAAGGG
>CATKUP010001001.1:0-20000 GCA_949786385.1 Onychomys leucogaster
CCAAAAACGAAGTCTTGCTTGTAGGAAGACACAGAGCCTAGAATTTAAGTACATTTCTGAAGGGAAACACACAGCATAGTTCTCATCCATGGATCACACTCTGCTTTAGAGCGAGAAGCACACTCTTGCTTTCTAGAGTCTCTAATACAGCAGGAAATCTGTGTGTGCCCAGATCAAAAGATCGGTGTTTTCTACACATATGGACCACATGTAGTCAAAATCTGCTTCTGAAACTGATGCAAAGTACTGACCATCTAACATCCAATGGTTGTCAGTTAAGATGAGAAACGTGTGAGCATCGTGAACGATGTAGTTCGTTTGAGCAGAAAAGTGACTGCCCATACCTGAATTGAAGTCTTGCTTGTAGGAAGACTCAGAGACTGGGATTTATCTCCATTTCTGAAGTAAAACACACAGCAGTGTAATCATCCATTGATCACACTCTGCTGTAGAACAAGAAGCACGCTCTTGCTTTCTAGAGTCTCTAAGACAGCACGAAACGAGAGTTTGCTGAGAACAAAAGAACGGTGTTTCCTACAAATACAGACATTATATAGTCCAACTCTGCTTCTGAAACTGATACAAAGCACTGGTCCTCTAACATCCAATGCTTGCCTGTTAAGATGAGAAACGTGTGAGTTCAGTGAACGATGTAGTTCGTTTGAGCAGAAAAGTGCCTGCTCTTACCTGAAACGAAGTCTTGCTTGTAGTAAGACTCAGAGCCTGGGATTTAACTCCATTTCTGAAGTGAAACACACAGCAGTGTTCTAATCCATTGATCACACTCTGCTTTAGAACAAGAAGCATGCTTTTGCTTTCTAGAGTCTTTAAGACAGCAGAAAACGTGAGTTTGCTGAGAACAAAAGAACGGTGTTTCCTACACATAAGGACCATATCTAGTCGAACTCTGCTTCTGAAACTGATACAAAGCACTGAACCTCTAACATCCAATGCTTGTCAGTTGAGAAACGTGTGAGCTTCGTGAACGATGTAGTTAGTTTGAGCAGAAATGTCACTGCCTTTATCTGAATAGAAGTCTTGCTTGTAGGAAGACTCAGAGCCTGGGATTTAACTCCATTTCTGAAGTGAAACACACAGCATAGTTCTCATCCATGGATCACACTCTGCTTTAGAGCAAGAAGCACACTCTTGCTTTCTAGAGTCTCTAAGACAGCAGGAAACGTGAGTGTGCCCAGAACAAAAGAACGGTGTTTCCTATACATACGGACTATATGTAGTCCAAATCTTCTTCTGAAACTGATAGAATGCACTGGTCCTCTAACATCCAATGCTTGTCAGTTAAGATGAGAAACGTGTGAGCTTTGTGAATGATGTAGTTCCTTTGAACTGAAAAGTGACTGCCCTTACGTGAAACGAAGTATTGCATGTAGGAAGACACAGAGCCTGGGATTTAAGTCCATTTCTGAAGGGAAACACACAACATAGTTCTCTTCCATGGATCACACTCTGCTTTAGAGCAAGAAGCACACTCTAGCTTTCTAGAGTCTCTAATACAGCAGGAAATCTGAGTGTGCCCAGGACAAAAGAATGGTGTTTCCTATACATATGGACCATATGTAGTCCAAATCTGCTTCTGAAACTGATACAAAGCACTGACCCTCTAACATCCAATGGTTGTCAGTTAAGATGAGAAACTTGTGAGCTTCGTGAACGATGTAGTTCGTTTGAGCAGAAAAGTGACTGCCCATACCTGAACTGAAGTCTTGCTTGTAGGAAGACTCAGAGCCTGGGATTTATCTCCATTTCTGAATTAAAACTCACAGCAGTGTAATCATCCATTGATCACACTCTGCTTTAGAACAAGAAGCATGCTCTTGCTTTCTAGAGTGTCTAATACAGCACGAAACGAGAGTTTGCTGAGAACAAAAGAACGGTGTTTCCTACACATACAGACATTATATATTCCAACTCTGTTTCTGAAACTGATACAAAGCACTGGTCCTCTAACATCCAATGCTTGTCTGTTAAGATGAGAAACTTGTGAGATCAGTGAACGATGTAGTTCGTTTGAGCAGAAAAGTGACTGCTCTTGCCTGAAACGAAGTCTTGCTTGTAGGAAGATACAGAGCCTGGGATGTAACTCCATTTCTGAAGGGAAACACACAGCATAGTTCTCATCCATGGATCACACTCTGCTTTAGAGCGAGAAGCACGCTCTTGCTTTCTAGAGTCTCTAAGACAGCAGGAAACGTGAGTGTGCCCAGAACAAAAGAACGGTGTTTCCTACAAATACGGACTATATGTAGTCCAAATCTTCTTCTGAAACTGACAGAATGCACTGGTCCTCTAACATCCAATGCTTGTCAGTTAAGATGAGAAACGTGTGAGCTCAGTGAAAGATGTAGTTCGTTTGAGCAGGAAAGTGACTGCTCTTACCTGAAACGAAGTCTTGCTTGTAGGAAGATACAGAGCCTGGGATTTAACTCCATTTCTGAAGGGAAACGCACAGCATAGTCTCATCCATGGATCACACTCTGTTTTAGAGCGAGAAGCACCCTCTTGCTTTCTAGAGTCTCTAAGGCAGCAGGAAACGTGAGTGTGCCCAGAACAAAAGATCGGTGTTTCCTACACATATGGACAATATGTAGTCCAAATCTGCTTCTGAAAGTGATACAAAGCACTGACCCTCTAACATCCAATGCTTGTCAGTTTAGATGAGAAACGTGTGAGCTTCGTGAACAATGTAGTTCGTTTGAGCAGAAAAGTGACTGCCCTTACCTGAAACGAAGTCTTGCTTGTAGGCAGACTCAGAGCCTGGGATTTAACTCCATTTCTGAAGTGAAACACACAGCAGTGTTCTCATCCATTGATCACACTCTGCTTTAGAACAAGAAGCATGCTTTTGCTTTCTAGAATCTTTAAGACAGCAGGAAACGTGAGTTTGCTGAGAACAAAAGAACGGTGTTTCCTACACATAAGGACCATATCTAGTCGAACTCTACTTCTGAAACTGATACAAAGCACTGAACCTCTAACATCCAATGCTTGTCAGTTAAGATGAGAAACGTGTGAGCTTCGTGAACGATGTAGTTAGTTTGAGCAGAAATGTCACTGCCTTTATCTGAATGGAAGTCTTGCTTGTAGGAAGACTCAGAGCCTGGGATTTAATTCCATTTCTGAAGTAAAACACATAGCATAGTTCTCATCCATGGATCACACTCTGCTTTAGAGTGAGAAGTCCGCTCTTGCTTTCTAGAGTCTCTAACACAGCAGGAAACGTGAGTGTGCTGAGAACAAAAGATCGGTGTTTCCTACACATTTGGACATTATATAGTCCAACTCTTCTTCTGAAATTGATACAAAGCACTGGTCCTCTAACATCCAATGCTTGTCAGTTAAGATGAGAAACGTGTGAGCATCGTGAACGATGTAGTTCGTTTGAGGAGAAAACTGACTGCCCTTACCTTAACGAAGTCTTGCTTGTAGGAAGACTCAGAGCCTGGGATTTAACTCCATTTCTGAAGTGAAACACACAGCAGTGTTCTCATCCATTGAACACACTGTGCTTTAGAACAAGAAGCATGCTTTTGCTTTCTAGAGTCTTTAAGACAGCAGGAACCGTGAGTTTGCTGAGAACAAAAGAACGGTGTTTCCTACACATAAGGACCATATCTAGTCGAACTCTGCTTCTGAAACTGATACAAAGCCTGGACCTCTAACATCCAATGCTTGTCAGTTAAGATGAGAAACGTGTGAGCTTTGTGAATGATGTAGTTCCTTTGAACTGAAAAGTGACGGCCCTTACCTGAAACGAAGTCTTGCTTGTAGGAAGACACAGAGCCTGGGATTTAAGTCCATTTCTGAAGGGAAACACACAACATAGTTCTCATCCATGGATCACACTCTGCTTTAGAGCAAGAAGCACACTCTAGCTTTCTAGAGTCTCTAATACAGCAGGAAACGTGAGTGTGCCCAGGACAAAAGAACGGTGTTTCCTATACATATGGACCATATGTAGTCCAAATTTGCTTCTGAAACTGATACAAAGCACTGACCTTCTAACATCCAATGCTTGTCAGTTAAGATGAGAAACGTGTGAGCTTCGTGAACGATGTTGTTCCTTTGAGCAGAAAAGTGACTGCCCTTACCTGAATGGAAGTCTTGCTTGTAGGAAGACTCAGAGCCTGGGATTTAACTCCATTTCTGAAGTAAAACACACAGCAGTGTAATCATCCATTGATCACACTCTGCTTTAGAACAAGAAGGAAGCTCTTACTTTCTAGACTCTCAAAGACATAGGAAACGTGAGTGTGCTGAGAACAAAAGAACGGTGTTTCCTACACATACGGACTATATGTAGTCCAAATCTTCTTCTGAAACTGATAGAATGCACTGGTCCTCTAACATCCAATGATTGTCAGTTAAGATGAGAAACGTGTGAGCTTTGTGAATGATGTAGTTCCTTTGAACTGAAAAGTGACTGCCCTTACCTGAATGGAAGTCTTGCTTGTAGGAAGACTCAGAGCCTGGGATTTAACTCCATTTCTGAAGTAAAACACACAGCAGTGTAATCATCCATTGATCACACTCTGCTTTAGAACAAGAAGCACGCTCTTGCTTTCTAGACTCTCAAAGACAGCAGGAAATGTGAGTGTGCTAAGAACAAAAGAACGGTGTTTCCTACACATAGGGACCATATCTAGTCCAACTCTGCTTCTGAAACAGATACAAAGCACTGGTCCTCTAAAATCCAATGCTTGTCAGTTAAGATGAGAAACATGTGAGCTTCGTGAACGATGTTGTTCCTTTGAGCAGAAAAGTGACTGCCCTTACCTGAAACGAAGTCTTGCTTGTAGGGAGACACAGAGCATGGGATTTAACTCCATTTCTGAAGTGAAACACACAGCATAGTCTCATCCATGGATCACACTCTGTTTTAGAGCGAGAAGCACGCTCTTGCTTTCTAGAGTCTATAATACAGCAGGAAATCTGAGTGTGCCCAGGACAAAAGAATGGTGTTTCCTATACATATGGACTATATGTAGTCCAAATCTGCTTCTGAAACTGATACAAAGCACTGAACCTCTAACATCCAATGCTTGTCAGTTAAGATGAGAAACATGTGAGCTTCGTGAACAATGTAGTTCGTTTGAGCAGAAAACTGACTGCCCTTACCTGAAACGAAGTCTTGCTTGTAGGAAGACTCAGAGCCTGGGATTTAACTCCATTTCTGAAGTGAAACACACACCAGGGTTCTCATCCATTGATCAAACTCTGCGTTAGAAAAAGAAGCATACTCTTGCTTCCTAGAGTCTCTAAGACAGCAAGAAACGTGAGTTTGCTGAAAACAAAAGAACAGTGTTTCCTACAAATACGGACCATATCTAGTCCAACTCTGCTTCTGAAACTGATACAAAGCACTGGTCCTCTAACATCCAGTGGTTGTCAGTTAAGATGAGAAATGTGTGAGCATCGTGAACGATGTAGTTCGTTTGAGCAGTAAGTGACTGCCCATACCTGAATTGAAGTCTTGCTTGTAGGAAGACTCAGAGCCTGGGATTTATCTCCATTTCTGAAGTAAAACACACAGCAGTGTAATCATCCATTGATCACACTCTGCTTTAGAACAAGAAGCACGCTCTTGCTTTCTAGAGTCTCTAAGACAGCACGAAACGAGAGTTTGCTGAGAACAAAAGAACGGTGTTTCCTACACATACAGACATTATATAGTCCAACTCTGTTTCTGAAACTGATACAAAGCACTGGTCCTCTAACATCCAATGCTTGTCTGTTAAGATGAGAAACGTGTGAGCTCAGTGAACGATGTAGTTCGTTTGAGCAGGAAAGTGACTGCTCTTACCTGAAACGAAGTCTTGCTTGTAGGAAGATACAGAGCCTGGGATTTAACTCCATTTCTGAAGGGAAACACACAGCATAGTTCTCATCCATGGATCACACTCTGCTTTAGAGCGAGAAGCACGCTATTGCTTTCTAGAGTCTCTAAGACAGCAGGAAACGTGAGTGTGCTGAGAACAAAAGAACGGTGTTTCCTACACATTTGGACATTATATAGTCCAACACTTCTTCTGAAATTGATACAAAGCACTGGTCCCCTCACATCCAATGCTTGTCAGTTAAGATGAGAAACCTGCGAGCATCGTGAATGATGTAGTTCGTTTGAGGAGAAAACTGACTGCCCTTACCTTAACGAAGTCTTGCTTGTAGGAAGACTCAGAGCCTGGGATTTAACTCCATTTCTGAAGTGAAACACACAGCAGTGTTCTCATCCATTGATCATACTCTGCTTTAGAACAAGAAGCATGCTTTTGCTTTCTAGAGTCTTTAAGACAGCAGGAAACGTGAGTTTGCTGAGTACAAAAGAACGGTGTTTCCTACACATAAGGACCATATCTAGTCGAACTCTGCTTCTGAAACTGATACAAAGCCTGAACCTCTAATATCCAATGCTTGTCAGTTAAGATGAGAAACGTGTGAGCTTGTGAATAATGTAGTTCCTCTGAACTGAAAAGTGACTGCCCTTACCTGAAACGAAGTCTTGCTTGTAGTAAGACACAGAGCCTGGGATTTAAGTCCATTTCTGAAGGGAAACACACAACATAGTTCTCATCCATGGATCACACTCTGCTTTAGAGCAAGAAGCACACTCTAGCTTTCTAGAGTCTCTAATACAGCAGGAAATGTGAGTGTGCCCAGGACAAAAGAACGGTGTTTCCTATACATATGGACCATATGTAGTCCCAATCTGCTTCTGAAACTGATACAAAGCACTGACCCTCTAACATCCAATGCTTGTCAGTTAAGATGAGAAACGTGTGAGCTTCGTGAACGATGTTGTTCCATTGAGCAGAAAAGTGACTGCCCTTACCTGAATGGAAGTCTTGCTTGTAGGAAGACTCAGAGCCTGGGATTTAACTCCATTTCTGAAGTAAAACACACAGCAGTGTAATCATCCATTGATCACACTCTGCTTTAGAACAAGAAGCACGCTCTTACTTTCTAGACTCTCAAAGACATAGGAAACGTGAGTGTGCTGAGAACAAAAGAATGGTGTTTCCTACACATAGGGACCATATCTAGTCCAACTCTGCTTGTGAAACAGATACAAAGGACTGGTCCTCTAACATCTAATGCTTGTCAGTTAAGATGAGAAACGTGTGAGCTTCGTGAACGATGTTGTTCCTTTGAGCAGAAAAGTGACTGCCCTTACCTGAAACAAAGTCTTACTTGTAGGGAGACACAGAGCATGGGATATAACTCCATTTCTGAAGGGAAACGCACAGCATAGTCTCATCCATGGATCACACTCTGTTTTAGAGCGAAAAGCACCCTCTTGCTTTCTAGAGTCTCTAAGGCAGCAGGAAACGTGAGTGTGCCCAGAACAAAAGATCGGTGTTTCCTACACATATGGACAATATGTAGTCCAAATCTGCTTCTGAAAGTGATACAAAGCACTGACCCTCTAACATCCAATGCTTGTCAGTTTAGATGAGAAACGTGTGAGCTTCGTGAACAATGTAGTTCGTTTGAGCAGAAAACTGACTGCCCTTACCTGAAACGAAGTCTTGCTTGTAGGAAGACTCAGAGCCTGGGATTTAACTCCATTTCTGAAGTGAAACACACAGCAGTGTTCTCATCCATTGATCACACTCTGCTTTAGAACAAGAAGCATGCTTTTGCTTTCTAGAATCTTTAAGACAGCAGGAAACGTGAGTTTGCTGAGAACAAAAGAACGGTGTTTCCTACACATAAGGACCATATCTAGTCGAACTCTGCTTCTGAAACTGATACAAAGCACTGAACCTCTGACATCCAATGCTTGTCAGTTAAGATGAGAAACGTGTGAGCTTCGTGAACGATGTAGTTATTTTGAGCAGAAATGGCACTGCCTTTATCTGAATGGACGTCTTGCTTGTAGGAAGACTCAGAGCCTGGGATTTAACTCCATTTCTGAAGTAAAACACATAGCATAGTTCTCATCCATGGATCACACTCTGCTTTAGAGTGAGAAGTCCGCTCTTGCTTTCTAGTGTCTCTAACACAGCAGGAAACGTGAGTGTGCTGAGAACAAAAGATCGGTGTTTCCTACACATTTGGACATTATATAGTCCAACACTTCTTCTGAAATTGATACAAAGCACTGGTCCTCTAACATCCAATGCTTGTCAGTTAAGATGAGAAACGTGTGAGCATCGTGAACGATGTAGTTCGTTTGAGGAGAAAACTGACTGCCCTTACCTTAACGAAGTCTTGCTTGTAGGAAGACTCAGAGCCTGGGATTTAACTCCATTTCTGAAGTGAAACACACAGCAGTGTTCTCATCCATTGATCATACTCTGCTTTAGAACAAGAAGCATGCTTTTGCTTTCTAGAGTCTTTAAGACAGCAGGAAACGTGAGTTTGCTGAGTACAAAAGAACGGTGTTTCCTACACATAAGGACCATATCTAGTCGAACTCTGCTTCTGAAACTGATACAAAGCCTGAACCTCGAACATCCAATGCTTGTCAGTTAAGATGAGAAACGTGTGAGCTTTGTGAATGATGTAGTTCCTTTGAACTGAAAAGTGACTGCCCTTACCTGAAACGAAGTCTTGCTTGTAGTAAGACACAGAGCCTGGGATTTAAGTCCATTTCTGAAGGGAAACACACAACATAGTTCTCATCCATGGATCACACTCTGCTTTAGAGCAAGAAGCACACTCTAGCTTTCTAGAGTCTCTAATACAGCAGGAAATGTGTGTGTGCCCAGGACAAAAGAACGGTGTTTCCTATACATATGGACCATATGTAGTCCAAATCTGCTTCTGAAACTGATACAAACCACTGACCCTCTAACATCCAATGCTTGTCAGTTAAGATGAGAAACGTGTGAGCTTCGTGAACGATGTTGTTCCATTGAGCAGAAAAGTGACTGCCCTTACCTGAATGGAAGTCTTGCTTGTAGGAAGACTCAGAGCCTGAGATTTAACTCCATTTCTGAAGTAAAACACACAGCAGAGTTCTCATCCATTGATCACACTCTGCTTTAGAACAAGAAGCACGCTCTTACTTTCTAGACTCTCAAAGACATAGGAAACGTGAGTGTGCTGAGAACAAAAGAATGGTGTTTCCTACACATAGGGACCATATCTAGTCCAACTCTGCTTTTGAAACAGATACAAAGGACTGGTCCTCTAACATCTAATGCTTGTCAGTTAAGATGAGAAACGTGTGAGCTTCGTGAACGATGTTGTTCCTTTGAGCAGAAAAGTGACTGCCCTTACCTGAAACAAAGTCTTACTTGTAGGGAGACACAGAGCATGGGATTTAACTCCATTTCTGAAGGGAAACGCACAGCATAGTCTCATCCATGGATCACACTCTGTTTTAGAGCGAGAAGCACCCTCTTGCTTTCTTGAGTCTCTAAGGCAGCAGGAAACGTGAGTGTGCCCAGAACAAAAGATCGGTGTTTCCTACACATATGGACAATATGTAGTCCAAATCTGCTTCTGAAACTGATACAAAGCACTGACCCTCTAACATCCAATGCTTGTCAGTTTAGATGAGAAACGTGTGAGCTTCGTGAACAATGTAGTTCGTTTGAGCAGAAAACTGACTGCCCTTACCTGAAACGAAGTCTTGCTTGTAGGAAGACTCAGAGCCTGGGATTTAACTCCATTTCTGAAGTGAAACACACAGCAGTGTTCTCATCCATTGATCACACTCTGCTTTAGAACAAGAAGCATGCTTTTGCTTTCTAGAATCTTTAAGACAGCAGGAAACGTGAGTTTGCTGAGAACAAAAGAACGGTGTTTCCTACACATAAGGACCATATCTAGTCGAACTCTGCTTCTGAAACTGATACAAAGCACTGAACCTCTAACATCCAATGCTTGTCAGTTAAGATGAGAAACGTGTGAGCTTTGTGAATGATGTAGTTCCTTTGAACTGAAAAGTGACGGCCCTTACCTGAAACGAAGTCTTGCTTGTATGAAGACACAGAGCCTGGGATTTAAGTCCATTTCTGAAGGGAAACACACAACATAGTTCTCATCCATGGATCACACTCTGCTTTAGAGCGAGAAGCACACTCTAGCTTTCTAGAGTCTCTAATACAGCAGGAAACGTGAGTGTGCCCAGGACAAAAGAACGGTGTTTCCTATACATATGGACCATATGTAGTCCAAATCTGCTTCTGAAACTGATACAAAGCACTGACCTTCTAACATCCAATGGTTGTCAGTTAAGATGAGAAACGTGTGAGCTTCGTGAACGATGTTGTTCCTTTGAGCAGAAAAGTGACTGCCCTTACCTGAATGGAAGTCTTGCTTGTAGGAAGACTCAGAGCCTGGGATTTAACTCCATTTCTGAAGTAAAACACACAGCAGTGTAATCATCCATTGATCACACTCTGCTTTAGAACAAGAAGCACTCTCTTACTTTCTAGACTCTCAAAGACATAGGAAACGTGAGTGTGCTGAGAACAAAAGAACGGTGTTTCCTACACATACGGACTATATGTAGTCCAAATCTTCTTCTGAAACTGATAGAATGCACTGGTCCTCTAACATCCAATGCTTGTCAGTTAAGATGAGAAACGTGTGAGCTTTGTGAATGATGTAGTTCCTTTGAACTGAAAAGTGACTGCCCTTACCTGAAACGAAGTCTTGCTTGTAGTAAGACACAGAGCCTGGGATTTAAGTCCATTTCTGAAGGGAAACACACAACATAGTTCCCATCCATGGATCACACTCTGCTTTAGAGCGAGAAGTACGCACTTGCTTTCCAGAGTCTCTAAGACAGCAGGAAATCTGAGTGTGCCCAGGACAAAAGAACGGTGTTTCCTATACATATGGACCATATGTAGTCCAAATCTGCTTCTGAAACTGATACAAAGCACTGACACTCTAACATCCAATGGTTGTCAGTTAAGATGAGAAACGTGTGAGCATTGTGAACGATGTAGTTCGTTTGAGCAGGAAAGTGACTGCCCATAACTGAATTGAAGTCTTGCTTGTAGGAAGACTCAGAGCCTGGGATTTATCTCCATTTCTGAAGTAAAACACACAGCAGTGTAACCATCCATTGATCACACTCTGCTTTAGAACAAGAAGCAAGCTCTTGCTTTCTAGACTCTCAAAGACAGCAGGAAACGTGAGTGTGCTGAGAAGAAAAGAACGGTGTTTCCTACACATAGGGACCATATCTAGTCCAAATCTGCTTCTAAAACAGATACAAAGCACGGGTCCTCTAACATCCAATGCTTGTCAGTTAAGATGAGAAACGTGTGAGCTTCGTGAACGATGTTGTTCCTTTGAGCAGAAAAGTGACTGCCCTTACCTGAATGGAAGTCTTGCTTGTAGGAAGACTCAGAGCCTGGGATTTAACTCCATTTCTGAAGTAAAACACACAGCAGTGTAATCATCCATTGATCACACTCTGCTTTAGAACAAGAAGCACGCTCTTGCTTTCTAGACTCTCAAAGACAGCAGGAAATGTGAGTGTGCTGAGAACAAAAGAACGGTGTTTCCTACACATACGGACCATATCTAGTCCAACTCTGCTTCTGAAACAGATACAAAGCACTGGTCCTCTAACATCCAATGCTTGTCAGTTAAGATGAGAAACATGTGAGCTTCGTGAACGATGTTGTTCCTTTGAGCAGAAAAGTGACTGCCCTTACCTGAAACGAAGTCTTGCTTGTAGGGAGACACAGAGCATGGGATTTAACTCCATTTCTGAAGTGAAACACACAGCATAGTCTCATCCATGGATCACACTCTGTTTTAGAGCGAGAAGCACGCTCTTGCTTTCAAGAATCTCTAATACAGCACGAAATCTGAGTGTGCCCAGAACAAAAGAACTGTGTTTCCTACACATACGGACTATATGTAGTCCAAATCTTCATCTAAAACAGATAGAATGCACTGGTACTCTAACATCCAATGCTTGTCAGTTAAGATGAGAAACGTGTGAGCTTCGTGAAAGATGTACTTCCTTTGAGCTGAAAAGTGATTGCCCTTACCAAAAACGAAGTCTTGCTTGTAAGAAGACACAGAGCATGGGATTTAACTCCATTTCTGAAGTGAAACACACAGCATAGTCTCATCCATGGATCACACTCTGTTTTAGAGCGAGAAGCACACTCTTGCTTTCTAGAGTCTCTAAGGCAGCAGGAAACGTGAGTGTGCCCAGAACAAAAGATCGGTGTTTCCTACACATATGGACAATATGTAGTCCAAATCTGCTTCTGAAAGTGATACAAAGCACTGACACTCTAACATCCAATGCTTGTCAGTTAAGATGAGAAACGTGTGAACTTCGTGAACAATGTAGTTCGTTTGAGCAGAAAACTGACTGCCCTTACCTGAAACGAAGTCTTGCTTGTAGGAAGACTCAGAGCCTGGGATTTAACTCCATTTCTGAAGTGAAACACACAGCAGGGTTCTCATCCATTGATCAAACTCTGCGTTAGAACAAGAAGCATACTCTTGCTTCCTAGAGTCTCTAAGACAGCAAGAAACGTGTGTTTGCTGAAAACAAAAGAACAGTGTTTCCTACAAATACGGACCATATCTAGTCCAACTCTGCTTCTGAAACTGATACAAAGCACTGGTCCTCTAACATCCAATGGTTGTCACTTAAGATGAGAAATGTGTGAGCATCGTGAACGATGTAGTTCGTTTGAGCAGTAAAGTGACTGCCCATACCTGAATGGAAGTCTTGCTTGTAGGAAGACTCAGAGCCTGGGATTTATCTCCATTTCTGAAGTAAAACACACAGCAGTGTAATCATCCATTGATCACACTCTGCTTTAGAACAAGAAGCACGCTCTTGCTTTCTAGAGTCTCTAAGACAGCACGAAACGAGAGTTTGCTGAGAACAAAAGAACGGTGTTTCCTACACATACAGACATTATATAGTCCAACTCTGTTTCTGAAACTGATACAAAGCACTGGTCCTCTAACATCCAATGCTTGTCTGTTAAGATGAGAAACGTGTGAGCTCAGTGAACGATGTAGTTCGTTTGAGCAGAAAAGTGACTGCTCTTACCTGAAACGAAGTCTTGCTTGTAGGAAGATACAGAGCCTGGGATTTAACTCCATTTCTGAAGGGAAACACACAGCATAGTTCTCATCCATGGATCACACTCTGCTTTAGAGCGAGAAGCACGCTCTTGCCTTCTAGAGTCTCTAAGACAGCAGGAAACGTGAGTGTGCTGAGAACAAAAGAACGGTGTTTCCTACACATTTGGACATTATATAGTCCAACACTTCTTCTGAAATTGATACAAAGCACTGGTCCTCTAACATCCAATGCTTGTCAGTTAAGATTAGAAACCTGTGAGCATCGTGAACGATGTAGTTTGTTTGAGGAGAAAACTGACTGCCCTTACCTTAACGAAGTCTTGCTTGTAGGAAGACTCAGAGCCTGGGATTTAACTCCATTTCTGAAGTGAAACACACAGCAGTGTTCTCATCCATTGATCATACTCTGCTTTAGAACAAGAAGCATGCTTTTGCTTTCTAGAGTCTTTAAGACAGCAGGAAACGTGAGTTTGCTGAGTACAAAAGAACGGTGTTTCCTACACATAAGGACCATATCTAGTCGAACTCTGCTTCTGAAACTGATACAAAGCCTGAACCTCTAACATCCAATGCTTGTCAGTTAAGATGAGAAACGTGTGAGCTTTGTGAATGATGTAGTTCCTTTGAACTGAAAAGTGACTGCCCTTACCTGAAACGAAGTCTTGCTTGTAGTAAGACACAGAGCCTGGGATTTAAGTCCATTTCTGAAGGGAAACATACAACATAGTTCTCATCCATGGATCACACTCTGCTTTAGAGCAAGAAGCACACTCTAGCTTTCTAGAGTCTCTAATACAGCAGGAAATGTGAGTGTGCCCAGGACAAAAGAACGGTGTTTCCTATACATATGGACCATATGTAGTCCAAATCTGCTTCTGAAACTGATACAAAGCACTGACCCTCTAACATCCAATGCTTGTCAGTTAAGATGAGAAACGTGTGAGCTTCGTGAACGATGTTGTTCCTTTGAGCAGAAAAGTGACTGCCCTTACCTGAAATGAAGTCTTGCTTGTAGGAAGACTCAGAGCCTGGGATTTAACTCCATTTCTGAAGTAAAACACACAGCAGTGTAATCATCCATTGATCACACTCTGCTTTAGAACAAGAAGCACGCTCTTACTTTCTAGACTCTCAAAGACATAGGAAACGTGAGTGTGCTGAGAACAAAAGAATGGTGTTTCCTACACATAGGGACCATATCTAGTCCAACTCTGCTTGTGAAACAGATACAAAGGACTGGTCCTCTAACATCTAATGCTTGTCAGTTAAGATGAGAATCGTGTGAGCTTCGTGAACGATGTTGTTCCTTTGAGCAAAAAGTGACTGCCCTTACCTGAAACGAAGTCTTACTTGTAGGGAGACACAGAGCATGGGATTTAACTCCATTTCTGAAGGGAAACGCACAGCATAGTCTCATCCATGGAACACATTCTGTTTTAGAGCGAGAAGCACCCTCTTGCTTTCTAGAGTCTCTAAGGCAGCAGGAAACGTGAGTGTGCCCAGAACAAAAGATCGGTGTTTCCTACACATATGGACAATATGTAGTCCAAATCTGCTTCTGAAACTGATACAAAGCACTGAACCTCTAACATCCAATGCTTGTCAGTTCAGATGAGAAACGTGTGAGCTTCGTGAACAATGTAGTTCGTTTGAGCAGAAAACTGACTGCCCTTACCTGAAACGAAGTCTTGCTTGTAGGAAGACTCAGAGCCTGGGATTTAACTCCATTTCTGAAGTAAAACACATAGCATAGTTCTCATCCATGGATCACACTCTGCTTTAGAGTGAGAAGTCCGCTCTTGCTTTCTAGAGTCTCTAACACAGCAGGAAACGTGAGTGTGCTGAGAACAAAAGAATGGTGTTTCCTACACATTTGGACATTATATAGTCCAACTCTTCTTCTGAAATTGATACAAAGCACTGGTCCTCTAACATCCAATGCTTGTCAGTTAAGATGAGAAACGTGTGAGCATCGTGAACGATGTAGTTCGTTTGAGGAGGAAACTGACTGCCCTTACCTGAAACGAAGTCTTGCTTGTAGGAAGACTCAGAGCCTGGGATTTAACTCCATTTCTGAAGTGAAACACACAGCAGTGTTCTCATCCATTGATCACACTGTGCTTTAGAACAAGAAGCATGCTTTTGCTTTCTAGAGTCTTTAAGACAGCAGGAACCGTGAGTTTGCTGAGAACAAAAGAACGGTGTTTCCTACACATAAGGACCATATCTAGTCCAACTCTGCTTGTGAAACAGATACAAAGGACTGGTCCTCTAACATCTAATGCTTGTCAGTTAAGATGAGAATTGTGTGAGCTTCGTGAACGATGTTGTTCCTTTGAGCAAAAAGTGACTGCCCTTACCTGAAACGAAGTCTTACTTGTAGGGAGACACAGAGCATGGGATTTAACTCCATTTCTGAAGGGAAACGCACAGCATAGTCTCATCCATGGAACACATTCTGTTTTAGAGCGAGAAGCACCCTCTTGCTTTCTAGAGTCTCTAAGGCAGCAGGAAACGTGAGTGTGCCCAGAACAAAAGATCGGTGTTTCCTACACATATGGACAATATGTAGTCCAAATCTGCTTCTGAAACTGATACAAAGCACTGAACCTCTAACATCCAATGCTTGTCAGTTCAGATGAGAAACATGTGAGCTTCGTGAACAATGTAGTTCGTTTGAGCAGAAAACTGACTGCCCTTACCTGAAACGAAGTCTTGCTTGTAGGAAGACTCAGAGCCTGGGATTTAACTCCATTTCTGAAGTGAAACACACAGCAGTGTTCTCATCCATTGATCACACTCTGCTTTAGAACAAGAAGCATGCTTTTGCTTTCTAGAATCTTTAAGACAGCAGGAAACGTGATTTTGCTGAGAACAAAAGAACGGTGTTTCCTACACATAAGGACCTTATCTAGTCGAACTCTGCTTCTGAAACTGATACAAAGCACTGAACCTCTAACATCCAATGCTTGTCAGTTAAGATGAGAAACGTGTGAGCTTCGTGAACGATGTAGATTGTTTGAGCAGAAATGTCACTGCCTTTATCTGAATGGAAGTCTTGCTTGTAGGAAGACTCAGAGCCTGGGATTTAACTCCATTTCTGAACTAAAAAACATAGCATAGTTCTCATCCATGGATCACACTCTGCTTTAGAGTGAGAAGTCCGCTCTTGCTTTCTAGAGTCTCTAACACAGCAGGAAACGTGAGTGTGCTGAGAACAAAAGATCGGTGTTTCCTACACATTTGGACATTATATAGTCCAACTCTTCTTCTGAAATTGATACAAAGCACTGGTCCTCTAACATCCAATGCTTGTCAGTTAAGATGAGAAACGTGTGAGCATCGTGAACAATGTAGTTCGTTTGAGCAGAAAACTGACTGCCCTTACCTGAAACGAAGTCTTGCTTGTAGGAAGACTCAGAGCCTGGGATTTAACTCCATTTCTGAAGTGAAACACACAGCAGGGTTCTCATCCATTGATCAAACTCTGCGTTAGAACAAGAAGCATACTCTTGCTTCCTAGAGTCTCTAAGACAGCAAGAAACGTGTGTTTGCTGAAAACAAAAGAACAGTGTTTCCTACAAATACGGACCATATCTAGTCCAACTCTGCTTCTGAAACTGATACAAAGCACTGGTCCTCTAACATCCAATGGTTGTCACTTAAGATGAGAAATGTGTGAGCATCGTGAACGATGTAGTTCGTTTGAGCAGTAAAGTGACTGCCCATACCTGAATTGAAGTCTTGCTTGTAGGAAGACTCAGAGCCTGGGATTTATCTCAATTTCTGAAGTAAAACACACAGCAGTGTAATCATCCATTGATCGCACTCTGCTTTAGAACAAGAAGCACGCTCTTGCTTTCTAGAGTCTCTAAGACAGCACGAAACGAGAGTTTGCTGAGAACAAAAGAACGGTGTTTCCTACACATACAGACATTATATAGTCCAACTCTGCTTCTGAAACTGATACAAAGCACTGGTCCTCTAACATCCAATGCTTGTCTGTTAAGATGAGAAACGTGTGAGCTCAGTGAACGATGTAGTTCGTTTGAGCAGAAAAGTGACTGCTCTTACCTGAAACGAAGTCTTGCTTGTAGGAAGATACAGAGCCTGGGATTTAACTCCATTTCTGAAGGGAAACACACAGCATAGTTCTCATCCATGGATCACACTCTGCTTTAGAGCGAGAAGCACGCTCTTGCTTTCTAGAGTCTCTAAGACAGCAGGAAACGTGAGTGTGCTGAGAACAAAAGAACGGTGTTTCCTACACATTTGGACATTATATAGTCCAACACTTCTTCTGAAATTGATACAAAGCACTGGTCCTCTAACATCCAATGCTTGTCAGTTAAGATGAGAAACCTGTGAGCATTGTGAACGATGTAGTTCGTTTGAGGAGAAAACTGACTGCCCTTACCTTAACGAAGTCTTGCTTGTAGGAAGACTCAGAGCCTGGGATTTAACTCCATTTCTGAAGTGAAACACACAGCAGTGTTCTCATCCATTGATCATACTCTGCTTTAGAACAAGAAGCATGCTTTTGCTTTCTAGAGTCTTTAAGACAGCAGGAAACGTGAGTTTGCTGAGTACAAAAGAACGGTGTTTCCTACACATAAGGAATATATCTACTCGAACTCTGCTTCTGAAACTGATACAAAGCCTGAACCTCTAACATCCAATGCTTGTCAGTTAAGATGAGAAACGTGTGAGCTTTGTGAATGATGTAGTTCCTTTGAACTGAAAAGTGACTGCCCTTACCTGAAACGAAGTCTTGCTTGTAGTAAGACACAGAGCCTGGGATTTAAGTCCATTTCTGAAGGGAAACATACAACATAGTTCTCATCCATGGATCACACTCTGCTTTAGAGCAAGAAGCACACTCTAGCTTTCTAGAGTCTCTAATACAGCAGGAAACGTGAGTGTGCCCAGGACAAAAGAACGGTGTTTCCTATACATATGGACCATATGTAGTCCAAATCTGCTTCTGAAACTGATACAAAGCACTGACCCTCTAACATCCAATGCTTGTCAGTTAAGATGAGAAACGTGTGAGCTTCGTGAACGATGTTGTTCCTTTGAGCAGAAAAGTGACTGCCCTTACCTGAAATGAAGTCTTGCTTGTAGGAAGACTCAGAGCCTGGGATTTAACTCCATTTCTGAAGTAAAACACACAGCAGTGTAATCATCCATTGATCACACTCTGCTTTAGAACAAGAAGCACGCTCTTACTTTCTAGACTCTCAAAGACATAGGAAACGTGAGTGTGCTGAGAACAAAAGAATGGTGTTTCCTACACATAGGGACCATATCTAGTCCAACTCTGCTTGTGAAACAGATACAAAGGACTGGTCTTCTAACATCTAATGCTTGTCAGTTAAGATGAGAATCGTGTGAGCTTCTTGAACGATGTTGTTCCTTTGAGCAAAAAGTGACTGCCCTTACCTGAAACGAAGTCTTACTTGTAGGGAGACACAGAGCATGGGATTTAACTCCATTTCTGAAGGGAAACGCACAGCATAGTCTCATCCATGGATCACATTCTGTTTTAGAGCGAGAAGCACCCTCTTGCTTTCTAGAGTCTCTAAGGCAGCAGGAAACGTGAGTGTGCCCAGAACAAAAGATCGGTGTTTCCTACACATATGGACAATATGTAGTCCAAATCTGCTTCTGAAACTGATACAAAGCACTGAACCTCTAACATCCAATGCTTGTCAGTTCAGATGAGAAACGTGTGAGCTTCGTGAACAATGTAGTTCGTTTGAGCAGAAAACTGACTGCCCTTACCTGAAACGAAGTCTTGCTTGTAGGAAGACTCAGAGCCTGGGATTTAACTCCATTTCTGAAGTAAAACACATAGCATAGTTCTCATCCATGGATCACACTCTGCTTTAGAGTGAGAAGTCCGCTCTTGCTTTCTAGAGTCTCTAACACAGCAGGAAACGTGAGTGTGCTGAGAACAAAAGAATGGTGTTTCCTACACATTTGGACATTATATAGTCCAACTCTTCTTCTGAAATTGATACAAAGCACTGGTCCTCTAACATCCAATGCTTGTCAGTTAAGATGAGAAACGTGTGAGCATCGTGAACGATGTAGTTCGTTTGAGGAGGAAACTGACTGCCCTTACCTGAAACGAAGTCTTGCTTGTAGGAAGACTCAGAGCCTGGGATTTAACTCCATTTCTGAAGTGAAACACACAGCAGTGTTCTCATCCATTGATCACACTGTGCTTTAGAACAAGAAGCATGCTTTTGCTTTCTAGAGTCTTTAAGACAGCAGGAACCGTGAGTTTGCTGAGAACAAAAGAACGGTGTTTCCTACACATAAGGACCATATCTAGTCGAACTCTGCTTCTGAAACTGATACAAAGCCTGGACCTCTAACATCCAATGCTTGTCAGTTAAGATGAGAAACGTGTGAGCTTTGTGAATGATGTAGTTCCTTTGAACTGAAAAGTGACTGCCCTTACCTGAAACGAAGTCTTGCTTGTAGGAAGACACAGAGCCTGGTATTTAAGTCCATTTCTGAAGGGAAACACACAACATAGTTCTCATCCATGGATCACACTCTGCTTTAGAGCAAGAAGCACACTCTAGCTTTCTAGCGTCTCTAATACAGCAGGAAACGTGAGTGTGCCCAGGACAAAAGAACGGTGTTTCCTATACATATGGACCATATGTAGTCCAAATCTGCTTCTGAAACTGATACAAAGCACTGACCTTCTAACATCCAATGCTTGTCAGTTAAGATGAGAAACGTGTGAGCTTCGTGAACGATGTTGTTCCTTTGAGCAGAAAAGTGACTGCCCTTACCTGAATGGAAGTCTTGCTTGTAGGAAGACTCAGAGCCTGGGTTTTAACTCCATTTCTGAAGTACAACACACAGCAGTGTAATCATCCATTGATCACACTCTGCTTTAGAACAAGAAGCACGCTCTTACTTTCTAGACTCTC